>JAAMXJ010000076.1:0-150364 GCA_019693375.1 Asterochloris erici
AAGAAAGAAGCAAGGGCCAGCAGCATGGCCTTCTCAAGATTCAACAATGGCATTGCTGCTGAGGTCAGGAACCGCATGGTTGCCTTGGGAAGCACCATGGCTGCTGTGGTCGGGGCTTTAGAAATGGAACATGAGCGAATTTCCGCCACCAGGACAGTCAGCTCACTGCAGCAGCTATGCAGCAGGTACAGCAGTGATTCCAAGCTGCTTGGCAAGCGTAGGCAGAGCAGCTGAGCAAGCCTTTGATTATTTGCTGATCTAAATTGAAATTCCTACCGCCAATTACCTGCACAGGCCTGTGCACACCATATATGGGCACCCAAAAGGCTGAGGAGACCCTATATTTGCTCACCTGTGGCATACAGGTGGAGTCTGAGCTGGCTGTCACCCTGCTGCGATACACCCTGGAGCAGCTGGAGTCTCCTGCCAGCAATAAACCAGACAGAGGCGTGCTGCAAGGGGCTGCTGCTGGCAGCCAGGCCTCCCAGCACACCCGGTTGGCAGTCGCCCAGGACGCTGTACACACACCGGAGTCCCTTGCCCTTGGGCAGTCCCACTGCTTGTCTCTGGACTCACAGCTCGCCGAGGACCTGTATCACGCCATCGCTGCTGCAGTCATCATGAACTGGGTCTCAGCACCACACTGCCACTGTGTGTGTCCCATGGCTGTGCCTGGCGTGCTGAGTGCGGCACAGCCACATGCAGACTCAGGCCGCCAGGTGTTCAAGGACTGGCTGCAGTTGCTGCATGCCATGGTCACTCAAGACATCCCTGGATTGCAGCCCAATGAGCTCGAGCTGACATCCATATCCCTCATGTCCCCTCAGCACCAGCGGCCCCTTCAGTCCCCGCATCAGGCTTGCCTGCATCCCGTCCTGAAGGACCACTTCCCAGCCTGGGTGCCAACTGGCCTCAACGATGCTTGGGTGACGCCTGGCACTAACAAATTGCACACCCAGAGTCCCTCTGCTCAACAAGTGGCGCCACCTTGCAGCATGATGTTGGCTCTGCCTCCAGGTAAGAATGTTTTTGGAGGACACAGGCTGAGCTCCATGCAGTTCCTGTGCCTGATCAAAATCTGCTCATTGTGTTAGCTGGGGCCTCCTACTGGTGGGCTCTTTTGAGGCCATCATGATGCTTGCAGGCTTCTTCAGTCCTCCAGCCTTCATTATTGCAGTCTTTCCCCAGGTGCTGTTCCCGCTGATCCACCTCAGACCGCAGCTGGAGTCTCACAGGACCACTGGGCAGGCAGCAGAGAGCGAGGCCACCAGGGCTGCCTCCTCTGAGGCCTGTGTGCAGGTACGAGGGACTGCTGTGCAAAACATGTAGTTCGGTACTCACCTTGTCTGGGTACTGTGCAGTGTACACATTGCTGCGTCACAGAGCGCAAGGACAGCACCTGTGTCACGCTGCCTTGTCTGGCCTGTGTTGCAGGTGCAGAGGTGGATCACAGCACTCTGCCTGGGCATCGTTGCCTCCGCACTGATCCGGTCTTGAGCAAGTTAGTCGGTGAGCGTGGTCTGATCCAGCAACGGAACATGTTCCCTTTGGCACTCATTGCTTCACTGAACCTGCAAATGCAATGTGTTAAAAAACATACTGTTGGCATGCTCTCTCTGATTGGCTACACAGCAATGCCATCTCTGCCAGGTACTTTGCTCTCAAGCATCAGCACAGCCAGTGGGGAGGCTACCACTGCCCAGCTGGTCCCTCCATGTCCCCAACTTGTCAGGGTAAGACTGCTGTTGTCAAAGTGGCAGACTTGCTTTCCACAACAGTGCGCCGGTTGGCCTGCCTGCCATGCTACACAGCCGCCCTGATCGCTTTTCCTCTGCGCCTGCCTATGCCTGCAGGGGTGGGCCTGCACCCTGGTGGTGGCACTGCTTGTTGCTGTGTCAGGCAACCAGAGAGAGCGATGGGCAGCTGCAGCTGCCAGCACACCCGAATGGGGGCAGGCCCAGCCAGGCATGCCCGACCAGGGCTGGCTTGTGCTCTGGTCCAATGCCCAGTGGCATGTCGCCAGGTGCCAGGTAACAGCTTTGGTGCCCAGCAAGGGGTGCGGTACAGTGGGCACTGACTGCTCTGCTCGCACAGCATCTTGCTCTTGTTTGAACGGGACATGTAGATCGAGATGTCCACTGCACAGTTGCATGTGTGGGGCGTAAAGCCTGGGTGGCACAGCCTGTGCTGCAGACAGGTATGCACAAGACCAAGTTTGCCTGCTGGCCCTGAGAGCAAGCTGCATTGTCTGCTGCAGGAAGACCTGCTGCTGTGGGCCGTCACAACTGACTGTTTGACAAAGACAGGTCAGCAGGCCCACCAGCAATTGAGCTTTCAGTCTGACTGCATCTTGTGCAACCTGCACAGGCCCTGTGTAAGCCACAGCACCTGCTGCAGGCCATGGGCCCCTGCTCCCTCTTGTGGGCATTACAGCACATGTCACAACTGGGGCCCTCACTCACAGCCACAGGCAATTGTATGGCTCGATTGTGGTGCCTGCAGTGCTGGCCTGTCTTGGCTGGCTGCACCTGCTGCTGCCGCTGCCCAAAGGCCTCCCGTTCAAAATGGGCCAGTCAGACAACAGTAGCCTTAGCAGGTGGATGGCCACGCTGCTGTCTAATATGGCAGACTCAGCATGGCAGCTTGTCCCCAAATCGTGGCATGGCTGTGTGGGGCTGACACCAGGTGCAACCTGACAGTTGCCTCTGTGACAACTGTGCATGCCTGTCTGCTGCCTCTGGCAGTGCACGGCTGCCTCTCAGAGCAAAACACGCACCCAAAAATGTGTGCAATCTAAGAGCTCAGATTGCCTCACTTGTGCAGTCATTGTGAACACCATTCAAAGTCTGCGGACCCTTTGCACAGCGAGGCTGCAGAAGCAAAATAGGTGGGTCCAGTACTTGAGGGCATGTGTCTGCCACGGGCCTCCTGAGCCAGCCCAGCCTGTGCAGCACTTGCAGAACGGTTCATGGCTGCAGGCACCCCACAGGACAGGTGTCAGCAGAAAGTGACTTCCCTGCAAGGCCTGCATTGGATCAGAAGCAGCCAGCGCTGGCCAAGGGCAGACATGGGAGGAAGCAGCAGGCAAAGGCTGCCGTCCAGGGGAAGCCTGTCTCTGATGGCACGCCCTATAGGCACAGGCATGTCCTGCCATGCCAGGCTGCAACAGCTGCTCACAGTCAGCGCACAGCACACGTGCGCAGTGTGACGCAGACTGCCGGCCACCGAGGCAGGGCAGCAGGAGCCTGCTGACTCGGGTGCTGGAAGGCAGGCTGCGCCTGAGGTCAGCAGCAGCTCCAGCACCGCCCAGGGGGCTGCTGGCGCCAGATATTCATGCACTGCTCCACTTGCTGCTGCCAGAGGCAAGAGGCGCTCTGCACGGGGCTTGCTGCGGCCTTCCGCTGCTTGTCCTGATCCAGGAGGCCAACAAGCCAAGAGTCCAACAACAAGCTCAGCACGCAGTGTCAGAGCAGGCACCGGCAAGGCCGCAAATGCGGCGGCCAAACATTCAGCGGCCAAGATGAATGCCCTGCCGGGGGACCTGCAGCAGCCCAGCCAGCAACGTGCTGAGCCATCACAGGGCGCTCAAAGTTGCGCAGAGGGAGGCGCACAGGCTGCCGAGTCTGTCAACAGAGGGACCCAGTGCCTCTTGCCAGCAGCAGCTGAGGAGGGGTTGCTCCTGTGTTCAGCACCTCCGTCCCCCCTGCCAGCGCCGGCTCAGGAGGCGCCACCTGCCACCTCTGGCCTGCAGCTGCCACCTCTGGCCTGCAGCTGCCACCTGTGCCAACTGCTGCTGGCCACACCCTTGCCCCTCAGCAGCTGTCCCAGGCCAGTCAGACCTCCGAGGCAGTGCAGTCCTGGCCCGTGCCTGCAGAGGCCAGGCAGTCTGGCGCAGAGCAGCAGCAGGAACATCTGCCTGCCCCCCGTCCCCAGCCCTTCTCGAAGAAGCCCAGGCCGCAGCCAAGGCCGCAGCCCAGGCCCTGGCAGGCAGAGGCACGGCAAGGCTCACCAACCAGCAGTTTGACCTCCGCACCTGCTGCTGTGCCTGGGGACGAGCTGCGTCCCGAGGATGAATGCTCGGCCTGCTTGGCTGCCCTGCACCGCGTTATGCTGGCACCTTGTGGCCATATGCCCTACTGCCTCACGTGCGCAGAGCAGCTGTGTGGATCCAAGGGCATTCATGCACAAGACAAGGGACACGTGTGCCCACTTTGCCGGGAGCCAATCCATGCAACTATCGCCAGGACATTCTGCTAATGCTGAACAGCTGATTCTGCATGAGGTAGAGACATGCCAGCATGCGAAAGAGACTTTGGAACCTGGGGGCCGTAATGAATGGGCACGCGACTGTCAATCATAACCAAAGTGGAAGCAGTACTGACTGCTGCTGCACCAGTGCTGCACACACCTAGCAGCATCAAGGCATGCAGCATGCCTAGCAGCGAGGTCTGCCCAAATCCTGTCCTTGCTGCTGTGCCAGGTCGTTTGTGGGTGTTGTGCAGGTCATCAAGCTGAGCAGTGCAGCAAGACGTGCTCTTCATCTTCTGGGGCTCTTGCTTGATTGCAGGGGCGGCATGTCCTTTCTTGTCTAGCGTCTGATGTGCACGGCCCGTTACAGTTCATATTTTGTGGCCGCGCAGCGGGTGTCAGCTGTAATCCTGCACGGTCTGACTTGCCTGATCCAAATGGTGCGTTGAGAATTGTTGACCAGGTGCTATGGCGACCGCTTGAACGCATGACTGGTGTTGCTGTGCCTCTGAAGCCAGTGTCTATAAGGTGACACGTGATGTTTGGGAAGAGCCGAAGAGGAGGAAAGGCTGCTCAAGGTCCAGGCATGAAGCAGCAGGGTGAGCTGCCTGACTCATGAGTGGAGCTGCGGTGGCCTATTGGACTGGACCCAATGTGTTGCAGGGGCCAAGACTAGTCTTCGCAGCTGGCTAGGCAAGAGGCAGGAGCCCCCTGCAGGCGATGTGCTCCATGGGCTGTCCCTAGATGCTAAAGCTGTAGGCTGCAGCCTGCCCAGGTGAATTCGTACTTGACCTTATTGTTGAGCAGCTGTCTGCACCAGGATTGGGTTTGAGATGTGACTCGAGTGGGGGGGCCCAGGACATCCTTGCAGGATGCTGCTCCAGACAGTCAATCTGGGTGTCGCGGTGCGTGCAGGCCCCAGCAGAAGCAGGGCAACCGCAAGCAGGCACGCAGTCATGCTGCGGCATCAGCACCAGGCAGTGCTGAGACCGAGCTGGCCAGCAGGCCTGTTGCCCAGCCTGCCACTCAGCAGGCTGCTGCCCAGCAGGAGAACAGATCTGCGCCTGCTGAGCACCGGCGACAGCACTCCAGTGCACTGCCACATGAACTGGCAGGCCCACAGCTGCTGAGTCGCAGCCCGCATGGCCACGCTGCCAGCAGCGCTGAGCCAGTCAGTTCCGGGGCATCGCAGCTCGCGTCAACAGAGGGTGAGGCAGGTAGACCTGCTGGCAGCCCGGTGCGGGGGCTGGACGCCCTGCTCAGCAGCAGGGCAGGAGCACAGGACAGGGAGGGGGCTGCCCTGCGCATCCAGCGCTGGTACAGAGTGCGGCAGGCTGAGCGCCAGGTCAGCTCCTTCGAGACTGGTGTCAGATTCGTGGCTCTGCTGCGTGGGGCCGCCATGCCTGCACACCAGGCTGTGCGCCAGGTGGCAAGATTGTCTCAGGGAGGCAGAGCGCGCGGGGCAGCGGGCGTATGGCTGTCAGACATCAAGCTGAGTGGGAGGCAGGCCCAGTTTGCAGATGGCATTAATAAAAGTGGATCGCCTGAGTTGCCGGCGTGACGTTTGTTGTTCTGCGCGGCAGAGACCACACCTGTACCTCGGATGAGGCAGCCAGTGGCTTCGGTGCAGCCCAGCAGCCCTGAACAAATTAACAGCACCCGCAGGGCTACCCCAATACTCAATACGCAATTCCACAGCAGTCCTCAGGCAGCGTGACGTTCCTTTGATGAGGTCAAGCCACGTCCCAACATATCTTCATCTCTCTGTCAGCAAGCAAAGCACTGTCCACACCAAGTCATGCACTGCTTCATTGGCCATGTTGTTGGCCATGACGGTGAAGTTTGTGCAGCTGCTGAGCCCCTGTCCTTGCCATGCTGCAGGCAGCAAAGCAGGATGTGCAGGCCTTCCTGCAGGCGCGGCAGGGCAGCACCATTGCCTCATGCCCAGGATCGGACGCCACAGCTGCAGAGGCCTCCCCAAGAGGCCTGGCGCAGAAGGCGTCCCGCCAGCAGCGCACGGCGACTGAACGCCAAGCAAGCAGTGCAGCAGCATTCCGCAGCCTCAAGCAGCATCATGCATCATGTGTCGGCGGGTTCAATCGGTTCTGGCTGCCCGGCATGACGTGACCTGTGACCAATGCTACGCAGTGTTGTACTTGTCTGAGACAGCAGCTACCACCTTTGGAGCAGCAGGGGCATACCTTTGTGGTGCCATGCCCGCAGGCAGCCAAAGAAGAGATGCGCCTGAGGTTGCTGGCACGCAGCAGCAGGAGCCGAAGCCACACTGCTCACAGCAGCGGCACTCTGGACAGCGTCGACAGCGGCAATAGGCCATCCAGCACTGTGGAGCAAGGTGGCAGCTCTCAGGCGTCAGAGCATGGGGCCTGTGCGGCAGCTCCATGGCAGTCAAGCTGCAGCCAGGGCGAGGCTGCAGAGACAGCACCGCTGGGGCGCCTGTCTGCCCTGCCTCTGCTTGAAGAGTCTGCTGCAGGCTTGCAGCCTGGGCAGGGCTGTGACCAGGAGCAGGACATCCCCTCCCCTGCAGGCAGCAGCAGCAGTCCACCTGACAGGAGCCAGCTGGCAGTGCAGCGGCCCCTGGGGGGAGCCAGGGCAGCCAGAACCTCACAGGAGGCGGCAGCGCGGCTGAGGGCTCCCATGCATGCCTCAGCCGCCTGCAGAGCCGACATGCTCAGCTCGCTTCTTTTTGCTGACTTCACCAGGGAGGTGGCTGCCAGGATCATCCAGCACTACTGGCGAAGCCACTGCCACCGCAGGGTGCGCCAGACAGCGCCTGAGGGGCATCAGGTCAGGCACCAGGTCAGGCCAGCCAGGCTGCACCTCCAGCGTCGGCATGAACCTTCAACAAATGGCTGTCTGTCCGGAGTGCACCACTTGCAGCTTCCCTTAGCTCCAAAGCCTGCTGCCTGGCTCACAGACAAGGTACAGGGTGCCCCACCTGCAGCTGACACTGACACTCTGAGGTGTTGTGCAGGGCAGCTGGGGCGCCAGCTGTGGCAGCCACCTTGCATCAGGCCACAATATGAGAGGCAGTACCGATGCCAGTGGAGGAGTAGGTGAATGTTGTCCCAGTTCATGCCAGTGGAGCAGTTTGACCCCGTGCTTAACCCCTTCGACAACATATCACGAGTACTTTCTGCATTGCAATGGTCAAGCTCAATGCCAAAGAGCCCGTGTCTGCCCAGAGTCTGACAGCCAGTGCACCTTGGACTTGTAGGCAAAGCTAGAGCATCAGCCATGGCACTTGCCCTGGAGGCTGCCCAGGATGCCACAGCAGCCATACTTGAAGCAGAGAGCAGATGCTGATGGCAATGCAGGTTCTACTGCCCGGTGCCTTGCAGGTAGCCCCAGACAGCTGGAGCAGCCACCGGCAGCCACTGCCCAGTTTGTTACAGGTACAGCCCACGTGCGGCACAGGGCATTGCGCTGCTTACCTCATCACATGGGGCTTCTGAGTTGCACAGACCTTTTGCTTTGGGCATGTCGCAATGGTTCAGTTCAACTCTGAAATATCCCACAAACCCACTGTGGGCTGTGCAGACAACAGCGCTGACTGGTGCTGGCCCCCCTGGCTACAGATGATGAGGACCTGGTGGCCTTGCTGAATGCTCCCTGCAGCATGCGCCGCTCAGGCAGGTCCCAGCAGCCAACACAGTCTGCGAGTTGGGCAGAGATGCCAGGGGAGAACCAGGCACGGCTAATGGACATGCAGGCCCTCAATCCGGGGGTCCCGGGAGCTGCAGGGGTGTCCACCGGCAGTTTCACAGGATCCGGACCCGCCAGCAGCCACTCTGCTGTGCTTGGCCCTCCACATAGGGCCGATCTGCGCGCGCCTGGCAGCAGCAACACCAGGGCAGGCAGCTGGCAGGCCGGCCAGGTTGCAGCTGCTGTCCCGTCGGGCGCTCTGCAGGCAACCAGGGCCAGCAGCGGTGGGGTCCAGCAGCAACACCCTGGTGATGGGAGCTTAGTGGAGGCAGTACTGCCTAGTGCAACACAGCGGAAGAGGCACATGGGCATAATCACAGGCTTGGAGCTAAACATACAATCAGAGAAGCAGCCCTCGGCCCACAGCTTCTTGGGTGACATGTCTCGGCAGCCTGCTGCTGAGGGAGCCCACATTGCGTCTTCAGCTGATGAGGAGAATGTCAGCCCCAACAGGATGGCAGCAAGGAGAGGCCAGGCGGCAGGCAAATCTGCGATATCTGGGGCAGCGAGGCTTGGCCGCACTGCCCACCAGAAGCATGGCGAAGGCAGCACCTCTGGCAGTCAGCAGGTGCCTGAGGCTGCCAGCAGGAGTGGACAAGAGCTAAAGGCATCTGGGTCAGAGGCAGGCCGGGTAGCAGCCAGGCCTGCTGCAGGCAGTGCTGCAGATGCCGGCTTGCAGTCCACGTCAGGTCTGCAGGGTACCAGCAGTGGGGCAGGGCAGCGTTCTCAGGAGAAGATGAGCGGGATTGTCAGCTTCCTGGACCAGCTGGAGGCTCAGGTGATCCACAAAGACGTTCAGCATGATGTGGCCCAGCCGCAGGAGACTGCTAGACCCGCTGCTGGCTCAGGTGGCCATCACAGGCCCAGTGGCTTGGGTTGCCACATTTGGGCAGGCTCAGCAATGTCATGCAGTTGTGTGCCTGTGGCAGGTGCGGTTGTTTGTGCAGCTGCATACGGGTCTGAGGCTCTCAGATTCAAGCAGAGTTTGCACAGGTGCTCGGGCTGCTCAGGTCTATTGTAGGCGCAGGTGTGCTCAACACCAGACACTGGCCTTTCTTGGGACAAGCAAGCTTCCAAAGGCTTGGGGTCAGCATGCCTGCTGCGCACACAGCTACTTGCAAGGATGTGGTCTGGGATGTGGTGGCTAGCATCTGCAGTGGGATGCGGCCTGCAGAGCGCATGGCTGAAGGCTGAGCATGACTCTACTTGCAGTCCCTGCCACATCGGCAACGCAGGGTGCCATCCTGCTTGCAGGCGGAGGAGGAGGCAGCTCAGACTGCCGCTTCACTGGCTGCATTCCCTGTTCACGCAGCCCCCGCTCAGCAGCCCGGCACGCAGCTTCAGCTGCAGCAGGAGCGCTCCAGCACAGCAGCGCTGCTGCACACCTACGCTCATCAGAAGACAGCAGCCACGACCCTGGCTGCTGGTGGGCGGGCCTCCCCTCAGATTAGGCAGCTGGGTCTGCAGCCCGGCCGCCCTGCTGTAAAACGGGACGTTGAGTCGCAACCTGAAGCTGCGCCAGCGTCAGGACAGGGCAGAGCCTCAGATATTGATGCAACTGCTGCACCCCAGGCGGCAGTGCAGGAGCCCCAGCAGGCTGCTCCGGCAGCTCAAGGCTCTGTGACGGGGACAGCGGCTGCCGTACCAGGCCCAGAGGATGGCAGCAACAAGCCAGGTGTGTGCATGTGATGCAATGTCTGGCTTCCAAGGCAGGGCCCGCGCCACCAGAAATGTAGCATGGCTGCTTTGTCGTCCTGGGTCCCCTCAGTCTTCCGGCGGCACCAGAAAGCACCTGCTGAGAGTCTCAACACTCATGATCCAAGTGCAGTCACTGGAGATGCCCAGCAACCAGCCCAAAGAGCGAGATTGAGGGTAAGGCTCATGGCGACATGTCCATGCTTAGCACAGGGTGCACTGGAGCAGCACCCTTCCATCTGCTGCTGCAGGGCGGCACTTGCGTCCTGTGTATTTGAGGTGAGGTTGCAAAGCAGGTCACAGCTTGGTTTTGTGCCCTCCTACCGCCCAGAGCCCCGCTCAGAGACGCAAAGACACAGCTTGTGAGTGTGGTCTGCAGCCTACCATCGTGCTCACTTGCTGCAGGGGCTCCGCCCAGCAGTGCTGACAGGAGCGCAGCGCTGGCCTCCTCAGTGTTTGAGGGGGTCCGCAGCAAGATGAATCAGCTGCAGGCAACCGTGGATGTGCGGGACCACCGCATTGCAGCGCTGGAGGCCGACATGCAGACAGCAGCCCAGGAGCACAGGGACGCTCTGAGCGAGGCACAGCAGCGCCAAAAGGCGGGTGCTGCAGGGGTTTTCAATATGTGTCTGATGTCCAGAATGAGGTGCTGTGCTGGCAGAAGCTCAGGGACACAGCGATGCGCTGAGAGGGCCGCAGCAGCGCCAGGAGGTAGATGCTGCAGGGTATGGCTGTCTGCAACTGGGCAGTGCCTCCTTGCAGGGAGGCCATCAAAGAGGTCAGCAGTGCAAAACAAGAATGAAGGTGAGGTAGCACCTGCGCCTGCTACGTGCTTGAGCAGTCATCGTCTGCAGCAGCACAAAAGCGAATTCAGGGAGGTGCAGCAGGGTGAGAGCACATGGTTCCTTGAGGTCAGGTAGGGTGCTTGCTGCTTCTAAAGGAGCAGCAGTGTTAGAGTGTCGCTTCTTGGAGTGGGATTGGACTCTTCTGGAGGGTGGCACAGGGATGTGCTCCAGGATTTGCAGCAGCGCCAGGTGGGTGCAGGGGCGCTCTGCATGCATCTGATTGCTAAGGCACCCCTGATCAGTGCTGTGCTGGCAACTTGGCAGCCACAGAGGGTGAGGCTCCAGAACCTGTGTACACCCTCCTCTGCAGCGCAGGGCCGCCCCCAGGGCACAGAGCAGTGCCAGAAGGTGGGCAGCAACAGCTTGGCATGTGTGCCAGTGACTGAGGCGTCGCACTGCGCTGCACAGCAGGGCCAGAGCGTCATCTGAGAGATGCATCTTGGGTGCCCTCCTGGTGCATAGCTGGCCCGATGCACACCGATGAGTGCTGCTGGCAGCGCAGTTCACGCAGCGCATGGAGATAGAGATTGTTTACAACATGTACTGCGCTGCGCAACCAATGACTGTATATCTGGTGCAGGAATGCCCAGCATGCCACCATCAGCTCACAGTGCATCCAGTCCCTTGCGCTTGTGCAGGATGCAGCAAAGCCAGGCTTGTGCAACAGCACGGTGCTTGCCGGCAAGACCATGTCTTGAGGGCTGGGAGACACCCACCCTGAGCAGGCCTGATGCAGAGGTGGTTCTGCTGCAGGCAGCGCTGTCTCAGCAGCGCAGAGAGTTGGAGGCAGTCACCGCGCGCCACCTGCAGTTCATTGACCGCCTGCTGGCCGACAAGGACCGCCTGGCAGCCAAGTGCGCCCAGATGGCCACTGATGGGCAGGTGAGTGCCTGCAGTGGGTTGTCTCTCTTGCGTCGCCGGTATCTGCCTGGCGCTAAAGGCTGCTTACCGTAGGAAGGGCTCCAGACCCTGCTGCAGTGGGTTGTCAGCCCTGGCACTGCAGCTGCAGGAGCCCTGGCACCTGGCTGCAACACTATCAGCTAGGTGACATTATCGCCAGGTTGCCTGATACCTGTCAGCATAGCAAGCCTTGCATCTGAGGCACTGGGAATCACGTGCACACGGATGGCTGTTGTTGAGCAGAAATCTGGTCAGGAAGATTGCCTTGTGCTGGCAGGTGGATGCAGCAGCAGGTTGCGTCAGCAGGCATGGTGTTTGCTGCTGCCGCCTGCTGTTCACTGTGCACTGAGGGGACAGGAGGATCCCCAAATGGAACTGAGGACTGGCAGGCAGCCGCCATGGGTCAGCATGTCCAGATGGCCTCCATCTGAGTCTGAGTGCATCTGGGACAGAGACACCTCACATCGTCTGGTGACTTGTCTCTGCCTGGAAGAGGCCAGGCAGGCTCCATGTGTGGGGACACTGCAGGCAGCTTCCGCCTGTCACAGTGTCCCACGCTGTCTGAGTCTGTGCAAAGCTGCAAGCAGCTCAGGTGAAGCAGACAACAGGTGCCAAAGCAGAAAGCATGTCCCGGTACCTGCAGGCGTGGTAGACCAGGCAGGTTGTGGTGCAAGCACCTCTAAGACGCAAGGAAGACAAGGGCATCCACAGCCCCTCCGATGCCTTCAGCAATGCAGGCTGCTATTGTGGAGCAGCAGTGCAAAGGTAGCTTCCCTGTATCTAAGCGACAAACTGTGGGTGGCTGCAGGCGACTGAGGCCAGGCAGGCTGCGGCCATGGAGAAGCTGAAGGATGGATGGGCTGTGGAGCTGCGGCGGCAGAAGGAGGTGTGGGGAGCGGCTGAGAGGGTCAAGCGCGAGGCGTGGCTGGCTGAGAAGACAGCCGAAGTCAAAGAAATGACCATCAAGGCAAGGCTGGGCCATGCTCTGGGTGGCTGTGAGCAGTAGCAAGGCAGGGTCACCTAGGATGTGGCGGAGTGGGCCATGCCCGCTTGTCGTGGGTATTTTGTGAGCTAGGGCAAGGGCCAGGTTGCCTGCCATGCAGCGGGATGTTGAGAGGCTGGGCCATGTGTCTTGGGAGGCTGGGCCATGTGTCATGTTGCTGGCTGTGAACAGTGTGTGGGTTACGGCAAGGCAAGATTGCTTGTCAGGCAGCAGGATCTGAAGTCTCGGCCACTGTCTGGTTGCGCGAAGCCTGTGAGCTGAGGCAAGGCTGGACTGCCTGCCTTGACAAGTCTGATTTGAACAGGCTGGGTGGCTGCGAGGTGTGAAGTTATGGTGGCATGCACCGTGACTCCATTGGTGTCCTTTGCTTGTGAGATTGAGCTCCGCACAGGTTATTGCCGCTGAGGTCTGGGCGTGGCTGCTCTTGCCCTGTGGTTCCAGCCCTTGCCAACAGCTGCACTGAAAGGTGTTCACAAGACCACCAGACCAGTCATGCCCTGATTGGCTCTGCTGGCTGCAGGGGATGGAGCCCGAGATCCAGCGTCTGATGGCCAAACATAAGGCAGAGATGGCCACTGCAGCAGAGCAGGCCGCGCAGAGCACCAGGTCTGTGTCCACTACTGGCACATACAGCAGCTGACCTCCTTGCATTGCTACACAGGACTGCCTAGGCAGCCTCTGGTAAAATGAATGCTGCACCTCTTGGCCCTCAGGCAGCCTGCCTGTGCTGCTCCCATGGTGTGCAGGCACCAGCTGAAAGCAGCTCACTGTTCATCATTACAGTGCCTTACACGCCCCCAGCTGGGCACCTGAGTCGCCTGACCCCAATGCTGTGCAGGCGCCAGCTGAATGAGGTAACTGAGCAGCACGAAGGGTATGCCCGACAGCTGCGGGAGCGCATGATGAGGGAGAGGGATGAGGCCATCGACCGCGAGAGGGGCTCAGCGCAGGAGCGACTCAGGGAGGCTGCAGAGAGGCAAGCTGAATGCAGTTGCCTGCACTTCATGGCCTCTGCGAGTGCTGCCCATGCCTGCCACCTGCAGCTTGGGCGCGCTTGGACAGGCGCGCTGTGGGCGTGGCCACAGAAAGCAACTTGAATGCCTGAAGGTGCCTGCAGCTTGTGGCACTGGCGGTTCGTCTTTTCGGCATCCTGCCTTGAGTTCTGGGTGCGCAGCAGCTCCTGAGGAGCCTTGCAGAGTCACAAGCACCAGGAGAGCTGCAGCAGATGGCGTCTGCCTGTGCTGACTTTGCATGGGGCCTGGGAAGGGGTGGGCTCAAAACATGAGCGCTGGCAGGCAGGCGGAGACGGACAACTGGGAGGCCTGCAGGCAATGTGCTGCAGATGACAGTGCAGAGGGAATACGGCGTCTGCTTGTGTGCCGCATCATGTCAGAGAGATTGTGCCGAGCGGTACACATGCTAGAATTTGCTGACTCACATCAGCAAGAGGTGTCAAAGCCATTGGTGCAGCTTGGGGTCAAAGCTCTGTAGACTCTGCCTGATCCCTATAGTCCCAATGCACCCCGCTTGGCCTGCAGGTATGCATCCCAGATGCAGCCATGACTTCTTCAAGCATACATAGCAGCTAATTCATCCCCACAGGTGTGTGTGTGCGTTGTACAGGTATGAGTCTCAGATGCAGAGCCAGCGCCTGAGGCTGGTGTCGGACCATGAGATGCGTCTGGAGCAGCATGAGGCTGAGCGTAAGGATGAGCGCCGACGCTTTGAGGACACCATCGAGCGCCTGCGGCAGGCAAGCCAACTTTTGTTGGGACATCATCCTGCTGCATTTGAGGACACAAGGGCATGCGCAGGGACAAGCATGGTATGACAACACCATTAAGCGCCTCAGACAGGCAAGTCAGCCTCTGTGGTGCTGTCCCCTTGTTGCTTGCAAGGGCATGGGGCTCTGCGCAGAACGAGGCTCTATGCTTTAACGTTTGCTGTTGAGCGCCTTCGGAGGCAACTTACTCCATTGCGGTGGAGAGCCTGCGCACTCAAGGGGCCTTCACCTCCCTTCATGTGGCGACAGTATGAATGAAAAAGGTTGGACAGGTAGCTGGCGTCCTGCAGTCCTGAGACTGTGCTTGGCTGCCTTGAGGCAGAAGTCATGCGGGCAAGCTGTCTGTGTGGGCAGCCTTTGAAAGATCAGCCTGACAGGGCTTCAGCCCAGAGCATTGTCAGTCGCGCTGTGAAGCCAGCATATGTGCAACCAGCCCCACATCTGTCCCGTGCCTGAGGGGTGCCATGTATGGTGTAGCAGCCCGCAAGGGCAGCATGAGCACGAGAAAAGTCCACAGGGAATGCTTGGTCCTTCCGCTGGTGCAACAGGTCTGGTGAGGCTGCAGGGGCTGAATTAAAGAACATCAAAATGCTGTCAGCATCTCATGAGCTGCCTGCATGCAGGGGCAGGGTGAGCAGGCAAAGCCATGGCAGCCGCTCTGCCTGCTGACTGAGTGCCATATCAAGGGCTGCAGGCGTGTTGGGCCATGCCTCTCCCATTTCTGAAGAACTGCGTGCGGTTATCACTCGTGCGTCCAGTCCTTGGAGCGTGTGAAAAGTGGCCATGCCGTGACTACGCCACATGCAGGGATGAACATGATGAGTTCTTCAGCCTCTGCTGGGAAACCTCGTGTGTCTGCAGGGGCAGGATGAGCGGGAGCAGCAGGTGCGCGCTGACCTGGCCGCAGAGAAGGAGCAGTTGCGGAAGCACCACGATCGGGAGCTGCGCGCGCTGAGGGAGCAGTATGAGAACAGCCAGGTACAATTTATGCATTACAGCGTGGTCTGCTGCGCTGGTACCAATCTGGGGTGGTTACCCTGCACATGGGAGGCGTGGTTGGGCAGAGGGGCCAGGACTAAGATGGCCAGGTGGGGCTTAAAACAATAGAACTCCAACTCACTGTGTCTTCTTGGTCTCTGCTGCCATGCTCCTGGGTGCCTGTATGCCAGGTGGTTTCGGCCCATGCAGTGACAATGTGGGAGTTGATACAAGAAATGGATGCAGGGTGGATCCAGCATCAGAATGTGCTAGACAGCCAGCTGCTACTTTGGTCTGCATCTGCCATCAACTGGTTTCCACCCAGAATGGCTCATGCCAGCACATACCCTGAGCCCCTCAGATTGACACAGGTTGGGCCTCAGCAAGCCTGCTGACGAAGGGCTCCACCTCACCTGAGCACTGTGCAGGAGGGCTGGCGGGCTGCAGTGGCTGAGAGGGCACGACAGGAGCTGACCTCTCGGGAGGCAGCCATTCGTGCAGACCTGACCAAGCAGCGGGACGCTGAGCTTGAGGTGGGCACACTGCCTCACAGGCTGGCTGGGCAGCATGACACAGGTCTTGCTGACATGGACCCTGTCCCGCGCAGACTGGGCTCTGAGCTTGAGGTGAGTCCTGCCCAGTACAGGCAGGAGGATGTGCCTCTGACACATACGTCCCCCTGGGGGCCTCCTGCTGTCCGTCATCTACCTGCTGGTCACAGCACATGCCAACACTTGTCTGGACCTCTGCAAAGTGCAGCCATCTGCCACAGCCAGCAGAGATGCACAAATGCCACAAAGCAGAGGCAGAGACTGGATGACATGCCTGGAGTAACGAGGCTGCGGCTGCTCACGCCGCAGCAGAGCGCATGGCTGCATCAGCAGACAGAAGCAGTCAGTTGCATGTTGTTCTGAACAGGCTTTGAATAAGTGCCTGGTGGAGAGGGCTGCCGCTGTCCATGCAGCAAGTGCAAAGAGGCTTCATCTGGGTCATGCAGCCATGAACACAACCCTGATTGCGCAGGTGGGTTGGCAAGGTGGCGGTGTCTTGGTGTGCAGGCTGTGATCGAGCGCCTGGAGGGGGAGACTTCGGCCGCCTGTGCAGCGGCGGAGCGTGGGGCAGCCACCAGGGAGGCCGCCGTGCAGGCTCGATGCAGAGCTGAGGTGCAGCAGGCGCAGTCAGCTGAGGCACAGAACGCCGAGAGGTGGGCCTGTTGCAGGAGGGCCGGGGTGGGTATGCCTGCATGCCTCTTTGTCAGGCGCCCCCTGGGTGCTTGCCAGGCTCTAGTGGTGCAGGCGGAGGTGGCTTTCGGCCAGGCAGCTGCAACTGCTGAGCGCTCAGGTTGCCTGCCAGGTATCCCCACATTACAGAGGCACCCATTTGTAGGTCTGCTGTGTGGCAGCCTGGCCCACCACACACTGCCTGCCTGCCACAGCCCCAGCAAACCCAGCTCCTGTGCCTCTGCAGGTTCAGGGTGGCCTCTGAGGCGTTGGCAGCTGCTGAGAAGCGTGCTGACGATGCTGAGAGGAGGATCACAGACCTGGAGCAGCACCTCCAGAACAAGCGGACTGCCATCTCAGAGCTGCAGGATCAGGTGCGCCAGTAGCACCGCTGCCACCAGGGGTGGCTTCAGCTGGTTTGACGCCATTTCCTCCTGTCAGGCAGGTGGGGATCGAGCCTCTCAGCGCCCGTCGTGTCTTATCGAATTCAGGTGGGTTCACATCAGCCTTACCTGCCAGCATTGCTACTCCCTTCAGCAGTATCAGCCCCACATCTGCATGGCGGCATGGACCGCCAAGTGTTGCCCCGACTGCAGACCGCCACACATCCACAGCTGCCCAGGCAATCGAGACATGCTGCAGCCCTTGTGGATGCTGCAGCCTGTTGTAGGCACTGCTGTGCTCGTAACATCTACCAAAATTTCTGCCGATCCAGAGCTGCAATTAACTCCCATAAAGCACCATGCCCTGTGCCAGCACATCCCCAGCAGTCCGTGGTCTCCTGCTGGCCACAGGTGGCGCAGCTGCAGGAGCAGGTGTCTGCCAGAGACGCTACTCTGCGCAACATCCACGCTGCACGCGACCAGCAGCAGCAGCAGCTGCTCCTGGCCATGGGCAGGGACAAGCAGGAGCTGGATGCCCAGGCAAGGCTGCTGTGGGGCTCCAGGCTGCTGTGTGGAACCTGTCTAATCATTTAGCTTACCAACGGCTGCTGCTGGCTTGATTGGAGCAGAGGCGCTCCCGTGTTTCTGATGCCATTTGGAGTCGGGGCACAGGATCGTTGGCTACTGACCGGTCAGGCAGCAATTGCTGCCCATCAAGGGGCCAGTCTGGTGGGATAGTCCACGTCGCTGTCCTCCTGCAGCTGGCTGCAGCTGTGCCCTGCTGTGCAGCTTGTGATCATTCCCCTGTCATTGCTGATGCAGGTGGCTGCAGCCAAGCGTCAGCTGGTCAAGGCACACAAGCAGCACCAGCAGGAGATGGCTCAGCTGGAGGACCGGGTACGCAGCGCTGTGGCAGCCAAGGATGACAGCCTTGCAGCCCTCAGGCAGCAGCTGGAGGCCAGCCAGCAACAGGTGCAGGCTCTGGAGGGTGTGCTGCAGCAGCAGCAGGCAGAGCTGTGCGCCTAGCCTTCCTGTGCAGGATATCTTTACCAATCACACATTGAGAGCGTGTTGCAGCAGCCGCAGGCTGAGATGTGCGATTGCAACCCAGTCTATAACCTCTGCATGAACAGCCAGACATGCAAGCAGCGGTGTGACCAGTCCATGGCGTATACGTAAAGTTTGTGACCCTTTGCCACCCTGCAGATCTAGCTTGAGAATGGCTTTCCCCACACTCAGGATCTGGATCTTCCCATCACAACCCCTCTGTGCTGCAGCAAAGAGACTAGCATCGTTGCCGCAAGCAACCAAGTTCACAGTGTTTTGCATGTTCGTAATTGCCAAACTTCAACATGATCCACCTGAAAGTTCTGTGGCAGCTGCTCCCGAGGCAGCTGCTCAACATGCCCGAAATGTCTTTGGGCAGCCAGCGAAAACACTGCTTTCAAGTCATCTCCCCGTGCCTCAAATGTGACCAGGCACCTGGTCTGGGAGCTGCACAGGCCAGCGCAAGCCTCCATGAACTGGTCTGTGTCGGGGTCAGGGCCGTCTGGATCAGGGTATGTGCAGTCTGTGGCCACCACCCAGTCCACTGGTCGCCTGCCAGCCAGCTGCCTGACAACATCCATGCAGCCTGGGGCGCCCCACTGCAGGGCGACCACATCAGCCCTCCCAGCGGCCTGCTCCTGCGGCGCCCTGTAGCCACAAGTAGGAAAGAGCTGTGTGGGCACGACTATATTGTGCACAGGCAGTGTTTCAGGCAGATCCAACGGCAACGGCCTGTCATCAAGTTCAGTTGCCTTGCAGAGGCCTGCTGGTAGCGTGGAAAATCTGGGTTTTGAGGTCAATGTGCAAAATCAGGCACAGTACCACTGCAATATTGCCAAAACTTGCAACAATGCCTGGATGGAGCGGCTTGTCAGGGCACAGCATGTGGCGTCTCTGCAGCACGGGAGTTGTGCTCACCCTGGGCGGGGTGTGCCTGCCAGCCAGTTGCGGGCCACATTGCCACGCATGAGACTGAGCAGAGCCGCCTTGTCAGTCAGCGTGGCCTCTGCGCCCATGGCGGCCAGAGCCAGCCCCACCAGCCCGATGCCTGCCCCCATCTCCACCACGCGCGTCCCTGCCATCACACAGGGCCCAGCACTGTCAGATGGGCAGCCCAAGGACAGGGACGGCTTGCCCAGGTAAGCTCAGACAGCAGATGGAAGGGGCAACGCACAGAGGGAGGCGGCAATGCTGCAGTGCCACAAAGATGGGTGGATCGTTTGCGCTGCGTGGCAGCACTTCAGCCTGTGCAAGGTGCCCTGCAGGTGAGTCAGTAGACGGACAGCCGTCAGGCTTGCCTGCAAAGGTGCCCCTAGGCTGGGCAGCCAGATAAGAGCACAGCACCAGCGCCCCATCCCAGGCACAGGCCCCCACCCCAAGCTTGGCAGCAGTTAGGCTGCGTGGCTGCACTGCACAAAATCTCGAGCAGTCAGCATCAGTCAGCAAGCAAGCTCAGGCAGGCTGCACGAGGGGAGTGTGCAGCGCCAGCTAGCACCTTTGCAGCTGCCTGTCACAACGCCGGATATTCTCAGTGGCGGCGTGGCTGCAGTGGACCACAGTGTGAGCGGCAGAGGCATCAATGAGCTGCTGGTCTGCATGGTCCACAAAGCAGCAGGAGCTTGCAGTGCTCGTGTGCAGGCACTGCTGTCTGGTCAGTTTGGCATGCACAGTGAGCAACACTGGCACAACCACCTGCTGCTCTGCCACACCCAAGCTGCGATGTGGCTATGCTCAGCATCCAGCAGCGGCGTACAGCCCTTGCAGATCGTTGTTGATGGCATGATGCATGATGGAGCAGGAGCTTGCAGACAGACCTGCTGTTGCAGGGTGATGCTGACGCCAGGCTGAAGCTCAACGGTGAGCTTCTCTGCCGCCTGCACCTGCCATCTGTTGGGAGCGTTGATTGTTGCCTTGACAGGCTGCCCATCCTCCCACCTGATGGCACAGTGTGTCTTGAGTGATGCAATTTGGAGCAAAGCTGGGAGTGTCCTTTGCACAGTAGGGCTGCTCACCCTTCCAAGGTGATCCTCATTGGCTGTCCAGGGTATTCAGCTGATAAATTGAGGCTCAACATAGGTCGTCACAAATCTGACAACACGTGATGTGATAAGTACACGTGATCTGATCACAGCATGGCCGGTGCCAGGAACAGCTGGTTGTAGGGGGCCCAGATCAGGATGTCTCATGTCTGCAGGATCCTACTGCTGGTCTTCCTGCATGGGGTAGCATGCACCAGCATTTATGAGGAGGCACAGCAGCTTCTGCCCTATCTCAGGGAGACACGCAGGGCGCTCCACAGAATCCCTGAGCTGTTATTTGAGTTGGACAAGACAAGTGCTTTTGTCAGGTGAGATGTGGGGCGACCCCGGCAAAAATCCATCTGCCTGGGCTGCGCAACACAGCACCTCAACCCCAAGTCTGAAAGAGTGACCTCTGCAGGAAGCAGCTGGACGCCATAGGCATCGATTATGACTTTCCAGTGGCCAAGAGTGGCATTGTTGCCAGAGTGGGCACAGGCAACGGCCCAAGATTTGCCCTGCGGACAGACATGGACGCCCTGCCCATCACTGTGTGGCCTGCTGCGCGACCCTGATGCTGCCGTGTGGTGGTGCAATCACCCATCACACAGAGGGCAATTTTGCATGCACTCACAGCCAGTCTGCTAACCACCCTCACTTTTGTGTCCTTGGAGCCTCCTTCTGCACCTTGGCATGCCATGACAACACGCAGACATGCACAACAGCCACGATGTGCTGCAGGAAGAAGTGGAGTCTGACTTCAAGAGCCAGCATCCAGGCAGAATGCATGCGTGCGGCCATGACTCACACATGACAATGCTGCTGGGCGGTGAACCCCTGCATCAGCTGTGTGACTGCTTGGCATGCACCTCTGCCTGCTGCAGAACGCGCAGACCATTGGACCGTTGCTGGGCTGCCTGCCTGTGGCTGCTGTGCTGGTCCACAATGCTGTTGTGTCAACGTTGAGCTGCCTCTCTTTGTCCAAGTAAACTGCAACATCATCTCACCTCTGCCTCATGACCCTGCTGCAGCCGCCAAAATTCTCAAAGCCCGGGAAGCAGAGATTAAGGGCACCGTGGTCCTCATCTTTCAGCCAGCAGGTTGGCAGCAGCGCTTTGTAGCGTTGCAATCATGGCATTGCCCCACATGGGCCTGCATGTATGCACACTGCTCATCTTCTAAACAGCTGATGGGCAGTGCCCATGGCAGCATAGCGAGCTGAATGTGTCGCGAGCAGCACCATAGCCTTTGCAGCACATGAAACTGCAGACTGGCCTCAAAGGCTGCAGCTCCTCTCGTTGATGGTTGGACCATTGCCATGTATATCTGTGAGGTCGCTACCTTCTTAACCTTATCTCTGCCCACAGAGGAGGGTGGAGGAGGCGGCAAGATGATGGTTGATGAGGGTGTTCTCAACGGCGTCTCTGGCGTGTTTGGCATGCACGTCTGGCCGCTGTATCCCAGCGGGGTGGCAGCCATCAGGGTGGGTCATGTGCTGGTGCCCCCATCTTTGGCTGCCAGGCTTCCACGCCTGAGTTGCGTCATGCTTGCTGTCAACCATGCAAGACTCCGTTCGACTATGCCTGGGTCATACCACACCCTGCCATGCAGGCATCATGCACCAGGCTCTGCTGCCCCTGCACCGCTTTTTAAATTCCTGCGCATGGTAGTCTGTCTGGCCTGGCTCTAGGTTGCGCAGCTTTCTGTTGCAGGGGCCTGCAGTGCTCCCTGTGGTGCCCTCACCTGTTGCATGCACCAGTATGTCTGGCAGGCAGACAGCATGGCAGTAGACACAGACAGCATGCCCTTCTCTGATGTCCCAGCCTGCTACATGCACACACGTGCAGCAGTCCTGCCGGCACCATGCTGCACCCTCAGGCAAGTCTGAGTGTGCCGGCAGCATGCATGGAGCATGTCTCTGCAGGGTGTGCATGTCCTGCCATGCCTGGGGCACAACCTGCTGGACCATGCCCCTGTCTGCCCTGCAGGCAGTGACCATGATGGCAGCCAGGTAGAGGTGGTCTCCTCTGCTGCCCACACTGCTGCAAGCAACACTGTGCACCAGTGTGCGTGCAGGAAGGCACCATGATGGCCGCCTCGGACAAGTTTGAGGCAGTCATCCACGGGCGGGGCGGCCACGGAGCCATGCCCCACCTGACAGCCGACCCTGTCGTGGCTGGGGCGCAGGCTGTGCTGGCCCTGCAGCCGCTCATATCCAGGGAGCTTAACCCCACTGACAGCGGGGTCGTGACTGTGGCTCGCTTCAGCACAGGTGGGTGATGGGCTTCACTGCAGGTCCTGGATGGGGCCCCTCTGTGGCACAGGCAGGAGGCAGGCAGCATCCCTCATGCTGGTGGGACCTGCAGGCAGCGACATCTGTCCAGCCCGGTGCCTGCGACACAGGTGACGGCGCAGGTGCTTGTTCCAGGCTGCCTTGCACCCGCATGGCGGTCCTGCACGGCGTGGGCAGCCAGCAGCCTTGTCTCTGCAGAAGCCACGTGCCTCACGTGAATGCTGAGTTGAGCCTGCCCAGCACCTGTGGTGGACAGCATGCTTGCCACAAAGCATGCGCTTGGGGAGTGTGGCTGAGGCACACCGATGAGCATTGCAGATGAGCCCCTGGCCGGCTGCAGGGGAGGGTGCCTCCAACGTCATTCCCGAGCGAGTCCAGCTCAACGGCACAACCCGTGCGCTCACCAAAGAGACTGCTGCCCACATCAAGCAGCGAGTCACAGAGGTCAGCCCTGCAGAGCACTGCAGGTGCATGCTGCCATGCCCTGACCCATGTGGCTGGCCGCCTCGAGCTGAATGCTGGGGAGCCTACCTGGCTGCAGTTGTTCACATTGGCCTGCTGCACATTGACATGTTGCAAGGCTGACCCTGTCTTGCAGAGGGTCCCCCTTCTGCTGCAGACGGGCTTGAGCAGCATTGCTTTCCTCACAGCAATGCCTTCCTCACAGCATTGGCTTCCACTTCTCACCAAGGCATCACTGTTTTGCTACTGAGCCAGAGTCAATTTGCCATCATCAAAGTGTCTCTTGGGCGACGGCAGCTGGGGTGGCCCGGCAGGTGGTGCCCCATGCGCAGCTACGCAGCCTCTGACTTACTGATTGCCTAGTGCTGTTTGCGCAGGTTATCAAGGGAGCTGCAGCTCTGCACCGCTCGAATGCAGATGTACACTTTGCAGAGGTGCCCTACCTGCCCACCATCAATGATCCCAAGCTGACTCGGGCTGTCAGCCGCATGGCTCGCCAGTTGCTGCATGAGACGAATGCAGATGCTGCTGAGGCTGACAGCAAGTTCTGGGATTTGCCCCCACCCACTGCCACCATGGGAGCAGGTACTGCCACACTTGCCGGAGTTGCACTTGAATTCGCGTCATCTTGGGCGTAGAGCATGTGCCTGACGTACCTAACCATCCACCTGAGCAGGCAGCGCATCTGCTGGCATGGTTTTGATGCACACCTGGCAAATTTGTTGAGATGCAAAATGCTTACAGCAAGAAATACACTGCACATCCCTTGATATTCGTTGGTTGCAGAGGACTTCTCGTTTCTGGCAGATGCTGTGCCGGGCGCATTCATGTTCCTTGGCATCCAGAATGAAGCTGGAGGCTCCACCCATGGACTTCATACACCACAGTTCCAGCTGGATGAGGCAGTCATGCCATTGGGAGCAGCCATGCATGCCAGCGTTGCTCTTGATGCTCTTACAGTGCAGGATATGCCATCTCAGGGAACAGCTCACAGTGAACTTTGAGTGCACTCATTCATTGGCAATTGTACGTTAACATGGTCTCAGCCATACATCACATCTCACAGTACTGGGGTCACTACAGGTCCCAACAACTTTCGCGCTTTGAGAAAACTGGCAGTCACTCAGTGGTGTCAAGCGTGTTCTGGAGCTCTTGGGCCCTCCCACCTGCACAGTTGGGGAAACGGTTCACATCACTCAGGGCACTTGACAGCAGAACATGTGCCAGAAGGCGCTCCAGTGCAACACAGGACAGCTTGAGAGGATGCGCCAGAACACAAGTTGCCCTGGCTTCTTCCTCAGTTGAGTACATGACGGCAAGACACCGTGCCAGGTCCACCAGCATGCCCCACTCACTGCTGTTGGGCTGGCCCATCTTGGTCCTGTCCTTGGGCCTGGGGGAATCGTTGGGGTTGTCTATGGTTGCATCCTCAGCCCTGCACACAGATGGGTCTGAATGCTCTGCCAGGTTAGCGATCCAGATCAAAAGCTGCAGGTCAAGGTCATCACTGTAAATCCTTCAAGCTTCCCTGACCTTGCAGAGATGTTGGTGTGATCCAGGCAACAGTGGAAGGTTTTATAGTGTGCTGTTGCTCACAGGGGGACGTATGACTGCAGAAGGCAGTCTTGGCCAAACAGGGCACGACCTTAAAAGAAGCTTACCTGCCAATGCCCAGGCCATCCTCATTGTCCTTGTCCACAAAGTCTCCCAGTGCCTCCCGCTGCTCAACTGCATTCTGCATCAGCCAAGACAAACATCTGCATGCTGCACGGCTGTGCAACTGGGGTCAACTACGAGAGCTGCTGGGCATCTATAAAGAGTTCTGTGCCAGCGAGGCTGTTGCAGGCTCACATGCAGCACAGGCAGGATGAGGCCCCACCTGTGGGCCTGGGAAGCTTCCCTTCAGCTTCTCAACGGCAGAAGAGCTCTCTGCCCACACTGGGCTGGCCTGCATGCAGTATATGAGCCTGAAGATGGCTTCCCTGTGTCAAGTCAAAACATGCCAGACACGTTGCAGGATTGCCGAGCACAGGACAGTGGTTGGAACAGAGAAAAGGCAACCAGTGTGGTGGAATCGCATTTGTCATTTGCTGGCCTGGCCAGCATGCATGCAGCACTGGATTCAGATGATCCAGAACCAGGGAGACTGCTTTGAGAGGCAAAGCCTCTGCTGCTTGCAAGCAAGCCAGTAGCTACGGAGGTCTATGCATGATGATTAAGCACCAGGCACCTCTCACCAGCAACAGGGAGGCTGCTGCTGCAGCTCCTGCGAGCTGAGCAAGGTTTTGCCGCTGTTGGGCGCGAGCTACAACGGCCCGACGAGTCTGGGTGGGCACCGTTCTGGCCTGAGCGACAGGCCTGCTTTGGGTAGCTGAGAGCTGAGCGAACACCATGACGTCAAGATAAGGCTGTGTATCTACCAAGTTGTAAGCTGGGAATAGGCGACGTGGCAAATTGGCAAGAGAATCTACAAATAATAGAAAATCAGATGTTGACCAGCATGTCAGTCCACACCTCATAGCACAGGCTCCTTGCAGACAACACAGCAACAGGATCCTACAACTATCGGCATAAGAGGAGGAGTGCACACTATTGGGCTCAACAAAAAGAGAAGCGGGCTCGCGAGTGGATTCAACTGGCTGCACACACAAGCTGGTGGGCTCCAGCCTCTCAGCGCCTGGTCTCTTCCTCAATTGCGTCCAAGTCCTCACTGCCCAGCAGGGGGCGCATGCTGCTTGTGCTCATGGCGCCGTCGCTGCCTCTGGTCTCCAGCTGTTCCACCACGGCTGCTATGCGGGGCTGCAGGTCCTGCCGCGGGGATAGTGGCAGTGTTGCAGGGCTGGTGAGGCCACCCTCATCCCTGGCTGCACTGCTGCTGCTGGGCCCGTTGGCTCCACTGCTGAGGCCTGGGTCGGCTGCAATGCTGAAGTCACCGCGGGGGGCCTGCATCACCAAAGGGGCACCCTTCACCCTGCAGGGTATCACTGTCTTGGCATGGTGTGCTTGCCAGGGCATCAGTGCAAAGGTGTCAAACCACCAGCGCAGCTGTGGCCAGATGATCAACTGCAATTGCTGGGGACCATGTAGCACGGCTCAGAAAGAAGGGGAAAGCTGGCAGAGCTGCTGATGCCAGCATCAGTTGCAGTTGGACAGTCGCTGTGCGGCCCCTGCAGCATGTCAAACAAGGCACGGTGGCAATGCTAAGGTCATGTGGTTGACAGGCAATGCTGTAGGTGGCCAGGGTTGCCTGCAGCATCTGGGCCCGTGTCGACACAAAGGTTCATGTGGCCAGCGACAGGTGGAGTTGCTTTCGATGCAGAAGTGGCTGCAGCTGCTCTCCACCTCATGGCCCCAGGTTGCAGGCTGCATGCACCAACAGGGCTCCAGGCCAACACTGCACCTGCGCTCTGCCTGGGCCACCTGGGCTGCCTGGCTGCAGGTGACACAGCTGCAGGCTTGCTCTGATCTGCTGTGGGTCAAACCCTCCTGCAGGCCTTGCTGCACCTACAGCTGCCAGTACCTGAACAGATGCTGAGCCACGGCATGTGCCTGTGACTGGATGCTGACCTGGGCATACTCAAAAGGGGAGGCAGGGGCCCCGCCACGGTCCTGGCTGGCCCCCCGCTTGATGCTGCTGCTGAGACGGCTCACTGCGCGCGGCGACCTGGAGGGCAGGTGACTAAAGTTGGGGTGTAGTGGTGCAGTCTCTGCAGCTCCTGTGGAGCCAAGGGGCAGGTGCAGGGCCTCACTTGCCTGTCACAAAGCCCAGTAAACTGCTGGCAGGTTGCCCAATCCAGACTGTCTTGAGCTCACCCCCCGCTGTCAGCCTGAGGGACACCACTCCTGTTTGTGTTTAGCACGCCTCATCAACAGCCAACAGCAACGCTCTGAGTTCAGCTGCTTGCTGTGCACTTAAGCTCCATGCACCAGCCGGGCCTGGTCATCGCCCACGAGCTTGCCACAAAGGGGGCGTCAAGCCCAAGCCAAACGCACTTGACCTCGTCCTCAGCTGTGACCCTGGGGGACGTTCGGTTGCGGCTCATGCGCCGCTCCAGCTTGTGCTTGACCTTGGCGTCCGAGGCCATCAGGAACTGGGCCCCCTTGTTGGCGTACACCGTGTCGCTGCTCCTGAGGGTGCGCTCCGCGCGGTCCCCGGGCACCTCCCGGACAGGGGCCTCCTTGGCGGGCTGCACGGGCGTGCTGTGCTTGCCAGAGAGGCGTGTGGCCACAGCCCTGCGGCAGGAGGCTGTGCTTCAGACAGCTGCTTCAGGCTGGCCAGCAGTGCACAGTGCGACTGCTGGCTGGCCTTGGGTGAGGGCTTGGGTTCGGCTTCGGTTTTGCAATAGCTCCCAGCAGCATGATGCCCTTGACGGGTCATCTAGTTGCGCTGTGCTGGCCAGGCAGGCCACCGCTCTGCAGCAGGGGACAATGCCATTTGTGCATGACATCTGCACCAGTGGCCAGCAAAAGGCTGGCCAGAGCAGGGTTGGTGGACAGAGGCCTACAGCTTACAGTCACATGCTGGGGCTTGAACGGCACTGCAAGGGCTGCCTGCCTTGCCTGAGGCGCGCTGCCACTGCAGAGAACCCAGCCTGCGCAGCAGTCCAGCCATGTGCACGCAAGTCATGTCCTGAGAGGAAGATTTAGGCATCCCTGCAGTGAGCCTTGTCATGCTATGTCCCCCACATGAGTTCTGGCCCTCCAAACTGGCAGTTTGCACGAATTTGCCCCCTGTTGGCGCCCCCATGGTGTGCCGTGACGTTGACCCCACTGCCTGACAAGCTGCAAAAGTTCCCCACCACTGGCCGTGCCACTTCTGCCGTCCCCATCTGCACATGACGGTGCCACTGCCTTGGCTCCCTGCGAAGGATATGGCTTGGTGCCTGGGCCTTGCGCAGAGCCTCTCACTAGCAGATAGTCTGCTTGAGGGCCTCACAGGCATCCCTCGCTTCTGATGCCACAATACCATGTCGTGTGCAACTCAACATCCCTGCCAAAAAAGCTACCTGCGCATGTCCACGCCTTGCTTTCCACCTGACGGGGTGCGCCCCGTGCCCCTGCTGGTTGGACCAGGGTTCAAGCGGCTCTCACTGCCTGCGCTGCTCTGAGGGGCGCTGCTGGCAGACAGCTCCTTGCGCAGGTTCTGCAGGCATTGCCACAGCAGTGAGGCCTGCCGGTAAAAGGTGTCTGCCTGCCCAGCAGCATTCATCTGCTGCCTGCAGGTGCAGCATCACAGCTGTGAGGCCTGCACGTCACAGAACCAGCTGCGGGGCAACGACAGCAAGGCCTGCCCTTCTGCAACACAGCACAACAGTCAGGCCTGCCCCTTTGCGGCACTCCGCTGGCCCTGGGTGCCATGCACCGGCAGGCAGGACTCCTTGCTTCCAGCCAGCAAGTGTCTGCCTTTTCTTGGGATGCTGGCTTCAGGGTCCAGCACCCCTGGAATACCACGATGTGGGCAGTGTGCCGCTGAATGCACACCTGCAGGCTGGCTGACAGGCTGCGAGCCACGTCCAGGACACCCATGCTGCCGCCGCTGGCGCTGGGGCCACTGGCGTCGGGCAGCAGGGACTCCGCACGGGTGTCACGGCTGCGGCGACGCATGTGGCTGTAGGCCGCCCTGCAGGGGGCAGTGCAGGGATGGTTGTGACAGAGCCCTGCCCCCAGGAACAAGGAGTGGAAAGTCACAATGTATAGGCGGGCCTGTACAAGGCAGCACAGGGCCCCTGTTGAAGGGACCCACCTTTTGCAAAGCAGTGCGTGAGACTGGACCCGGCCCTTACCTCAGGATGCCAGCAAGGCTGACCCCGATGTCATTGTGTGTCTGATCAAAGCAGCAGGGGAGGTTGGCTGCTGAGCCATGGCAGGATCAAGTGTGCAGTGCAGCTCAGGTGTGCAACTGGACCTTTTCCAATGTGCTTTAGCTCAGGTGATGCAGACTGGGCAGGGCAAGGTTGCTGTGTCCCATGCATAGCTGCTTCAAGGAGTCAATATGCGGTTCAGTGGCTTGGTCGCCCCGTTTAGCACGCATCAAGGCCTGCCTCTTAGCTGGCCCGTCGTGCATGCAGGCATGCTGCCCACGGCACATGACAATCGCATGCCGGCCTGGCTGAGCTGGCGCCCAGACCACAGGTTGAGGCAACAGATCAAGGCGAGGCACCTGTATCTGCGAATCTCCCGCCGCTGCCTGGCAATGACCACCACCGCAATGATCACAAAGATGACTCCGACAACTGTCATGACGATGCCGATGGCCAGCACCGCCAGGCCCACCGAGGCCTGCCCTGCGCGGTCCAGTGGCGGCAATGCTGCCTTCACATAGCGGGCGCATACTCCTGTAGTGCCTCCCGACCTGCAGCGCAGGTGGGCGGGCCTGAGGCTCATGCCTGGAATGGGCCTGAGGTGCTGCCACCAAAGGCTTCTAGGCTGTGTGACAGGAATGCAGCCCTGACTGCAGCAGCGGAATGAAGTTAGGCCTCTTTGCTATGAGGATAAGTACTAGCTGGGTGATTGTGTTTAGTTAGAGACTGATCATGGCCTGCAAGCACATATCTCAGCTGCCTGTTACACAGAAGCATTGTGGCTGGTGCCCAATCAAAGAGCGCGAAGGGGCGCTGCATCACAACGCTCAGCTGCCTGGTGACGGAGAGCATGCATTGCCATGCGGCAAGGACAACGGCCAGTGCGGTGCCCCTTCTGCAGCAACTGCAGGAGGTCCAGCTGTGCCAGCAAACTGTGGGCTTTGCATCATTGTCAAATGGGGCCTGGCCCAGAGTGACCTGCCTTATGCGCAATCCTCTGTCAAGCAATATGGGAGCAGCAGCAAGCTGATTCTCGCTGTTCTGCTCTTGAGACGAGGTCAGGCGAATCACAACCCAAAATGCGAGCAAACGCGGCCGAGAGGGGGCATTCTGCCTCCAGCAAGAGTTGCTGACCCACCTCAAGTATCCCTGATCGCACTGACTGCAATCATCTCCGGTGTAGCCCAGGTAGCACTGGCAAATGCCGGTGGCAGACATGCACCATCCCGCGTTGGAGCAGGGCTGGCCAGGCACCGAGTAGGGGCAGTCGTACAGGGAGAAGAGGCAGTCCTCAGGGCAACCTGCAGCAGCATGGCATGGCAATCTGCGTACAACACAAAGCATGCTCAGGATACATTTGGACAGGCCGAGCAGCAACATACTGTGCCAGCTGAAGAGGTAGGTTGCTAACTACTGCTCTTGACGGCAGGGGCACTCCAGCTGACTTGCTCACAAAATGCATCAGCATGGGCTAGCATGATCATGATGACAGCCAAAGGCTTGAATACGTCAGCAGGCATGCAGCTGCTCAACAGGTCGGTCATCTAGCACATCTTGCTGGGGATACAGCCCTGGCCCCAATTGCCTCCCAGCTTGAAGCCACAGAATGCCTGCGCACACAAGCTGTCAACCTCCATCTGCAATGCCCTTGACTGGGTGCTCCACAGCCTGTCGACAATAACAGGGGCTCCCCGCAGCAACAGCTAGCTCACTGCTCATTTGCAGTGCCGTTGGTTTGGGCTCCCCAGCCCTTTTGAGCATCCTGCAGCCAGCTCCGGCTCACCTCCATTGGCAGTGCCATTGGTGGGGCGCTCTCCATGCTCGCAGACCTGGTTGCCGCAGACAGACACTCGAGCCACTGTTGTGGGGGCTTGCAGTATGAAGAGCTGGTTGCTTGCTGTCTGGCCCACTGCATCTTGCAAACGCCGGGTGGCCAGGGCCGCTCTCAGGTCCTGCAGGGGTTCACAAGGGATTGTAAAAGCTGTTTGCATCACTGGTTTGACAGCATCCTGCAGTGGGCAGGTAGCCTGAGATGCCTGAGGTCCTGCAGCGGGTCACCTAGAATCAAAGTACAGCGTGTATGCAAGGCAAAGCCAGAGATTGGTGCCCTGATCTGATGTTGCGGCCTTGACGGCACACAAGTTTCTGCTGTGCAATGGGGTCATAGTTTGGGGGCGGCCAGCCAGGACGCAGAAGACAGCCTGGAGTGCGCAGGCTCATGGCGGGCCCAAGCTCGTTGCTGACCTGTTGTGTTGAGAAAGAGTCTGCAGGGTCGGCCAGGAAGTCCACCATCATGACAATGTTGCCCTGCTGCTGGCCCGTGATCTTGGTGCCCGGCGTCAGCACAAAGTCAGTGACGTGCACATTGGTCTGGTTGATCTGCACTGGAGGGAGCAGCTCAGGTGCAGTGCTGATGTACATGCAAGAAACCAGCAGCTCCAGCCAAAGCTCCCTCAAGCAGGCAACTGAGGCCAGCCGCAACCTTGGGCAGGCCACTGGACCAGTCTGTCACGTGCACAGCTGTGGATCACACTGCGCTCACCTGAAGGACGCCCGCAACAAAGCTTGCAAACGTGTTGGCAAAGGCATTGCCAGCGTTTGCCTGGAACAGGGCAGACTCCTGAGTGACCTGCAGGCACATCAAGCCCAGCTTGACGCTGCTGATTGAGGCAGCCAAGTTTCCTGACTGAGCAGGAATGCCCTTGACCATGCAGGGACCTGCACTGCCCTCTGGCAGTGGCAGCATGGAACGCCAAGCACCCTCTCCAAACAGCCACCTCGGCATCTTGCCTTGGGTAGACAGCCAGACATGAGGCCAGTGGCGGGGACAGCCTTCCACTATCGCTCTGCTGGCCACCACAACAGAAGGAACATTGCATCCAGGGTGTCAGGAGGGCACCACACGGGCCACAGCATCCCAAAGCTCAGCAGCTGACCGAGCTGCTACTTTAGACAGGCCCAGTCATCCCCTGGCGCTTTGTCGCCAGCACAATTAATCGTCAGACCTTCACAAACAGCCCTCACTGAGGTGGTCAGCCCCACAGCTCTCACGCCATGCCACAGTGCAGATCCTGTGGTGGCGCCTGTCATGCGCAGATGTGCTGATCTGCAGCCCCACGGCCAGCCACAACACAGCTTGCATTCCTCACCGTAGTGGTCAGCACAACATGCAGGGCGCAGGATTGAGAGTTCCCGTCACACACACCGCAGTCGTCCAGGGCGCCACTGTCGCAGCAGAAGCCGCCAGCATCCAGCACCCCGCTGGCACAGCACCTGCAGGTCCCCAACGCTTGTGTGAGTGCTGGCACTGCCAGGATTCAATCCCCAAGGGGGAAGGTGAGGCAAAGCAGCTGCAGAAGCCCCGTCGCATGCAGCAGCAGGCTGGTGCAGCATTTGCAGACCCTCGGTGCATGCAGCTGTGGTTTCTGCCAGCTGGTGAGCACATGCATATCCCCAGGCCATGTGTCGCTCCGCCTGTCTCACGATATGACTGCTGCAGTCCGGCTGAGATCATGTTCTGTGAGGCCAGATGTGGCCGTTGGGGAGGCCTTGACAAGGCTTTACAGAGGGTGAGTTCTCCTTGAAAGGCAGGAGGGCTCCAAGACCCTGGACATGTTTTGCTGCTGTCAATACCAACCCTGCTCACCCAAGCGCATGAGAAAACTGGGGAGATTGCCAGGACTAAGATGTGCTGCTCACCTGTTTTCAGCATCCACCAGCTTGGCGTTGCCATCACAGGCGCCACATGCGTCAATGTGGCCACTTGCACAGCATTCAGCGTCGCGGTCAAGCGCAGCACCCTGCAGGTCAACAGGATGTTGGCTGCATGGGTGAGCTGCAGCAGGCCTTCTGGTCATTCAACTCCGCATGCATGGACAGCACCATTGCAGCTGGCCACAGGACAGAAAGAGCTTCTCATAGAGCAGTGCGGCGCTTGGCGTCAGCAGTGCCCTCCGCCTGAGGCGCAAGGCATGCCCCCTCAGACAGCAGGGTCTCACACTAAAATGTACGACAGCTGGAAAGCGGAACAATGTGCATGGGGGACATACTCACATCTCCACAACAGGCGCCGCTAGCGCTGACAACGCCGTCAGGGCAGCAGTTGCCATTCACGTCCAGCAGGCCTGAGCAGCTAGGGTTGATCTCACAGTAGTCCCCACGGTAGCCTGGCGTGCACACACAGACGTTGTTCCGGCATTCCCCCTGCACATGCAGGCAGTCGTTCTGAAGCGGACCATCGGAAACAGAGCCAGGCTCCAGGGCAAGAACAGTGCTGCTGTTGGTGGGCAACCTGAAGCTTTGTCTGTTCAAAGCGCTGCTTAGTTATGGCTGCTCAAGGCAGCAGTGATGCCCTGTGCTCACCTGTTTGGAACAGTCTGTGGTGCTGCAGAAGTCGCACTCCTTGTTCAAGCAGTAGGCCTGGTGCTCAGGCTGCAGCCCAGGGCACAGAGTGCTGTTCACAGTGGCGCCGCTGCTGTCAACGCAGATGACTGAGCGGTTGGCCACCCCTGTTCCGCAGGGCTGGCTGCAGTTACCCCAAGTCCCCACCTGTGCAGGGCAGTGATGGCTTTCGGTCAGCGTGCTGCCTTGACAGGGTAAGTGGGTTGCAGTAGGGTGCGACGAGTGGCACAGGCAAGCGCGTGGCACACACCACAGGCAGAAGCTTCCTGTTGCGCTGGGCTCACAGTACTGCGGGATTCATGCACTTCTGGGCCGTCCTGGGCCTCAGTCAGCCAGCCTCTGGCCGTATGATGCTGGGATCACCTGCCAAGCGTGGCCCACACACGGGACAGTGTTGCAAGTGAGGCTGCTGGGCGGCACAAACTGCCCTGCACATGCCTGGGAGTTGGTAGGCTTGCCACTGGCGTCCACGCACCTGCATGGGCACACACGCATGAGCAACATGAGGCCACGCGGCAGGCTGAGCCAGCAGACAGTGATTTAGCATGACCAGATGGGAACATATGCAAGACACAAGTGGCGGCTGCTGGAGCCTATGAGCTGGTAGTTGCTGCATTCAGAGGTTCTCACTGGACAGAGCGGGTTGAGTTGCCGGTGTCACACTTCTCAGAGCAGGGCGTCCAATCTCCAACAGAGAAGACTGCGCCGCCACAAGCAGGTCCTGCACAGGTCTGCGATAGTGCAGCACCTGCATCAGGACATGATGCTGCTGTTTGCAGCAGTCGACTGATGTGCAGGTCAGCTTCTGCAACCAGCATCTGACCTGGGGGTGGTAGAGATCATGCTTGCAACGTGAGAGCACCAGCCACCATGAGGTGTGCCTGCTCACGCCACGTCTGCCAGGCAACCCACAGAGCTGTTTGCTTGGGCATGTCTCATGTGCATGGAAGCCCCAGTGCCCACTCAAGCTGGCCACCTGTCGCACTGGCAGCAGCCTGTCAAGGAATGGTGCGCAGCGGCCACCTGAGTAATCGCTGCACATCTCCAGATCAGCCAAGTCGCCCACAGGATTGTGGCAGAAGGCTGTGCGGGCGGCAAATCCGCTGCCGCAGCTGGCGCTGCACAGGCCCCACTCGGTGAAGCTGGTGTTCAGGCCACCAGCTGTGACCTCACAGGGAGTCGCATTGCACTGACGACGATTCACAGGCTGCTGGCCAGCGTCGCAGTTGCCGTTGCCCACCTGGCTGCAGGAGGAGCAGGGTGGCAATATACAAGCCATGCGTATGGGGGTCAAGCAGTCTGATGGACAGATCACGGGTCTGCTGGCTAGCAGATGTAGTTCCCCACATGCCTGCAGGCGGGACCAGGGTTGCAGGAAAAGCAGGATGGCAGGGTCTTCCGCCACATCTGGGTCTGCTTGACCAGAGCACTAGAGCACACCTGGTGCTGCCCTTTCTTGCTTGGGATGCTCTTACAGATACACTGAAGCAGGCAGTGCCCAGCCAGTGCCTAATGGGCCGTAACGTCTGCGCAGGTCCCCGGATCTGATAGGCTTAGGCCTCCAGCTTGAGCTGTTGCCACCAGGTCTTTCAGGCAAACAGCAGCAGTTGCCAGCAAGCCTGTGATTTCTTGATCAGCTCACTGGCAACATCTGTACCAGGCCACCCAGGCTGCAGCCTGTGCGCTCATCCAGGCGCAAGCAGTCAAGCATATGATACAGCATCAGTGATCAGCATGCTGCCGCTGGGGTAGGTCATGCATGACTGATGCCAGCCTTCCTGGCCTGCGCCCACCTGCCATCAATGCTGCTGAAGCACAGCACGTCCCGCGTCTGCAGCCCGCCGCCGCAGGCTACAGAGCACCCCCCCCAGGCAGAGACGTCCCAGTAGAAGTTGGTGGGGCCAGTAGCTGCGGCTGAGTTTGAGCAGTCAGAGGGACAGGAGCTGAGCACTGGCTGCACTTCTGCATACACTTCTGGCACCATGACTATGGGGTTGTTTGGGTCACCACACAGCACCATGCCTGCAAGCAGGGCATGGGATTCAATGTGCTTACAGGGTGCTGCAGGAGAAAAGGTGGAATTAGACAGTGCTGGCTGTGCCTTGTGCGATTTCATGTGCAGGCTCAGGGTGACGTGCTGGTGCATTGCGTGTCTTGGCGCTGGCTCACCTGTCTCGTTGGTGCAGCCACCTGCTGTGAGAGCGCTGTATGCTGCATCCAGTATCATATCACTGGTGCCGCAATAGTACTCCTTAGCGCCGCAGATGGTGTCTGCTGCAACTTCTGCAACAGTCTGGGGTGCTGCTGTGGTGGCAGACAGCTCTGCCACCACCTCAGCAGAGGGAGCCAGCGCATCAGACTGGAGCAGCTCCCTGTGCATGCCTGAGTTCCACGGCAGCATGTATGCTTGTACACCAGCATCTGCACTACGCAGGGCTGCAAGCTGCAGCATTAGCATCAGGCCCATCTCTGATACACCTGGCATGGATGAGCAATGCCAGTCCTGAGTCAGAAACGCCTGCAATGATCTGCAGACAGTCCACTACCGCAGCCCCTAGCTTATCTGGGGGGAGCACCGGACCTATAACACAAGCAGGCAGCAGAGCACTGCACTCTTTCCTTCTTTCTGCAGTGGCTCAGGAGCATTGGCCAGCATTTAGGTAGCCTGGGCGCGCTGAAGACAGACTCGTTTTCACGTAGACCTGATGAGAAGCACCGTCCCGGCACAACTATTGTGGCTGTGACACGCTGCCAGATGTCGCTCCCATTGTGTGCTGATCAGCCCCAGGAGCAAGCATTGCACCGGTGTCATGAGTAAATTGCCAACTTCAGGTGTGTACCACCACTGCTGTGCACATTTACCGCTTGCTGCTGCAGCCGGCGCCCCTGACTCACCAGTGCACTTGCTGCAGGAGATGGGTGCCACCCAGAGACAGAGGTTGACAACGGAGATGCAGAAAGTGGTGGCTGCCCCGAAGCAGATGGCGCCGCTGCTGCAGAGCTTATGGACATGCCCAGGCTTGTGCAGTGTCGCATTGCATCGCTGATGCCCTGCATGAGGTGACTGACGGCCTCACGCCTGGCAGGCCACCAATCAAATCCTCATGTTGCATGTCCTGTCAGGTGGCTGCTGCAGCCTGCAGGGGGGGCCTTGCTGATGCGCAGCTCTCATTTCCATGGGCAGACACTCCTGGGCAGTTGTACGGCAGCCAGCACTCCTCCACCCCGTGGCATTCTGCCCCCAGATGCACTGCTTGTTCACATGCTGATCATGTGCAGCCCACTGTGCTGCCGGACGGGCGTTCACACGTTGCTGTGCAGGTTCAGCAGCATCTGCAGCCTGTCCTCAGGTCCTGTGTGCTGCTGCATTCTGTGAATTGGAAATGTGCCTGTGTCAGCCTAGTGCAGATGTCCTGCACAGTACAGCACATTCAAGCTGCATGTCTTGATTGCATGTGCTGCTGCAGCCTGTTGCCGCAAGCTGCAAGGTGCAGATGCATCGTGGTTCATGGGCTGAACACAGCTGCGCCTGGAGTGGGGAGTGGTGGTGAGGGAGTGGTAGTGCTGAGACATCTCCACATCTGATGGGGTGTGTTCCCTGGCGCTAGCATGCTGGACATGTGGCCTTTCACCCCTGATACTGCGCTGCAGGCTGCGCGTCTTGGGCTGCACGTGCACCAGCCTGCTGGAGCTGACTCGTGAGCACCTGGTGGTCCGGGGAGTGGCCCGTGACGCCCACAAGTGGCATCACAGGTGATAGCCCTATGCTGCTGGATGTGTCCACCCCCCCCCTTCCCAACCCCCCGCGAGTCATGGCCCTGATGCCAGCAGTGTCAGTGGCGCCCTGAGGAGGTGCCTGGTTCTTATGGGCCGCCCCTTTGCAGCAGCTCATCCCTGTGTTTGTGGGAGGTGTCCTTGTTGTGGGAGGTGTCCTGCCTTTACAGGCTGCACCTCTGTGGGGGCCATGCCTGCGTCAGGGGCACTGTAGCTCTGCTTGATGGTGCTCCCGCCAGCTTGCGTTCCATGCCTGCAGGGCCCTCCTGGCAAGGTGGCTGCGTGGCATGGTGGCAGATGGGGCACGGCACTTCCTGCAAGCCAGACGGTCAACCATGGGTGCAGAGACGATGGCAGTTGCCACAGCCCTGGTGGAGCGGTACGAGCAGTCTACCAGCGCTCAGCTGTGGCACAAGCAGACTTCCCACTTCAGGTGCGAAGGATAACTGAGCCTCATCTCCACCATGCCTGCATGTGACTTCTGCTGTGTTTGGAGCTGAATGTCGGTCTAGGCAGGTGCACTGTGGCTGCAATGCTATCCTCCCTCCAGGTGTGCGGCCTGGTTGTCCTCCTCCTGACATCTGTTCAACAATCCTGCACTTCCAGCTGCTGGGCAGCCTGTCACCTCGTCAAAAGCGCACCCCTGCACTTCTGGCGCCAGCCTGAGTCTTGCAGCTGCGTTCTGGCATTGTTTGGTATTAAGCCTTCACTGCCACCCACTCTAACAACTGTGGAGCTTCCAGGCTGCTGCAGAGACAGCGCCCTGCATGCCTAAGACTACAATGGCTATGGCGCTGGCTGAAGATCTCTTTGGCATCTGTGTGACCTGCTGCAGGCCAGTGGCATTGCAAGCTTCCTGTTGACTCAAACTGTCAGCACCCAGGCTGCAGCTGGGTGTCGCGCAGCTTTGCTGCTGCAATCTCATGGCAGTGCAAGATTGCATCCTTGCCATGCTGCCAACATTCCGCTGCAGAAGACTCTTTAGAACCACCTCTGCAAGCTGTGCTGAAGGCATCACCTCCTGCTCACTGCAGGCCCCTGGCACTGCACGCCTGGGATTACAGAGGCTCCAGTCTCTTGGTCATACGGGTGGTCAGCAGAATGTTCCTAGGCACCTGCCTGGCCTGCTGCCGAGACTGGGGCCCTTTCTGGGATGCCTCAGAAGCTGCCCTACGAACAGCAGGCCTGGACACCAGAGCAGCCATCGGAGGATTCAAACTGAGCCAGAAGAAGGCGCAACTGCTGCGCAGACTGCTTCTGTGCGCTGGCTTTGAGATTTGTGAGGAGGAGGAGAGGAAACTCACAACAGAGGAGATCGATGCTGAGTTGAGACCTGGTAGCAGGTCGATGCCCATTGATTGGAGCCTGCGGACTGACTTGATTCCCGATGACCTGCTGCTCGAGTGCCCCATCAGCTGGCAAGCACTGTACTGTGACTGCCTGGTCAAAGGCCTGTGCTACTTTGCCACTGATGCAGCTGATGAGGGAATGTCGCAGCACTTCAGGCGCCTGGCAGAAACAGCCTTCACACATCCTGCTCAGTGCCCGGCAGACTGCCCAATTTGCATTGCAGAGGATTTCCATGAGTGATGCCCATGCAGATGCATGCATGCCGTGTGCGTTTGTTCACAGACAATCAGGTGCTGTTACAATCATGTTCAAAACATTGAGTTGGTGCCTCTATCATTCAGGCATTGCTGCCGGGGACTGGCAGCTTCAGTTCATTGGTCCATCTGGCGATCTGCCCAGCAGTCGTGAACACAACAGTGGTGTCGTCACCAGCATGCTTTTGCATGTGTTGCAGAGCACGACGCAGGTGGCCAATGCGATGGGGCTGACCCACAATGTATGGATGCAGGGCAATGCCCAGCACAAGGGTTTGGGACTTTGCCTGATGGTGCATTTCATCAAAACCATCGATGAGCATCTCGGCAAACTCCTTTCCGCTGTGCTTGTTGCTGACAATAGCAGGAATGTCATTCAGCTCCTGCATGCAAGAGCAACGTTGAAGTTGGCAGGATGCATGCTGTCCATCTATGTTGGCATGGAACGGTGACGTCGATAAGCAGGCTTCTCACAACTGTCAAGTCCCTGAGAGAGCCTCGGTACATAATGCCAGGGGAATGCCGGGCAGGTTGCAACGGATGCTTCTCACCTGAGAGTAGGGTACCGAAAGGATGCGGCCACCTCGTGTGCGCATCCACACTGGCTGATCGTCATGGCACCAGTCTAACAAGTATGTAAAGCCAGCCTCCTGCATGGACCGGTTCTGCAGCGTGATCAAGGGCTTCCAGAAGGACACGACTGCTCAGCATCAACCTCACCAGACCCTCTGGAGGCTCAAAGCTCACCATCAGCAGGCAGTGACCCAGGTGGCTGCACCGAACATGTTTTGTTCACGGGCAGCCTGTGTAAGGGGATGTAAGCAAACACGCTTGGCTCCCGTGGGTTAAAGCTGAGATTGAGCAGCATGCAGTGACTGAATCATACCTGGCACAACATCCAAGGGTGTGCCAGCAGCCTGTGCAGCACACCTGAAGCAGGTCTGGTGTGACGAGCGACTCGCTGATCCAGGGCCCCAACCAGCCCTTGGGGCTATCACCGCCGTTGCACTTAGCCAGCGTCTGTGCGGCCTTCTGAATCATGCTGGCCTCTTGCTCTGGGCTCATGTCAGCCTGCAGGCAGAGGTAGGCTGCAGGTAGGCTGGCTGGACCCTGTGATGTGCCTTTTGGGGGCTCTGCAAGCCCCAGGCGTCCAGTATTGTGTAGATCAGGGTCTTGCAGCTGGTCATAGGGTAAGTCAAGCTGCAAACACACGCACATGCAACCCTTGCAGCCAAGCCAGTCGCCAGCACACCTGCCTCTCGCTGTTGGTGAGGCCATGGCCTACAAGCTCCGCCCCTGCCTCCGTATAGGCCTTCACGATCTCAGGTGCTTGGGTAGCAACATCGCTGTTGCACAGCAGGGAGCAAGGCAGATTCAGCAGTTTCAGTAGATCCAGCAGCCTCCAAGCTCCCACCCTGCATAGTCGGCGCTTGGTCGGCACTGCTGTGCATGGCTCTTCTGGAATGGGGAAGGCGAGGCCATGAAAACTCAGGTGGCTGACCTGTTGCCCCAGTCTCGCCAGGAGTAGTTCAGCACGTCTGGCTGAGTGGATGGCGCAAGCTGCGCTCCAAGCCCCTCATTGAAATTGAACCACTCCAGATTGATTGCCACATAGATGGCCAGCCTCTTGCCTTCTGAAAGGGTCTCAAAAAGCGTAGTGGGACACTGGGGGCTCATGCAGGCAGCGTGCTGTGGCCAGGGAGGCCGGGCTTGCAGTCAAAGCAGCCACTGTGCAGCCAGCAAGCCTCACTGAGCAACAGAAGGCATCTGTAGTGCAGACAGAGGCCGGCTTGCGCCAGGTGCAGGCTCACCTGGCCATGTGAAGTCTGGCCTCTTGTCGATACCAGAGTAGTCATAGCGATTGTGGTGCAGCTTGTGCATGCAAGCCGGCCAGCGAAGTTGTTCGATCTGATCACGACTATTGCCTCATTAGGGCAAGATCTTCCTTTGTGACATAGGCAGCTGCAGCATTCAACTGCAATTGTATAGGCGGCATGCAGGACAGTGTTTGCTGACTGCAGGCATGCTCTGTGGCAGAGGAGAGGAGCACCATCAGCTGTGCCAGCTGTGCAGATGTCCTCAGAGCTGCTAAGAAAAGCGATCTCAGCATGCATGGGGATCCAGCTGTCTGCCTGAGCCTTATCTTGCTTGAACCTTTCATACCAGCCATGGCTGCAAGACGGGACGCATCGAGTGACTCAGTCTATGCTACCAGCCATGGCCAGGCGTGCAGCCACATGTGCAGCTGACTAACCATGCATGATTCAGAAGCCGTGCCCAAAAGACTGACAACTTGTGAAACTGGTTATTCGCAAGCTTGTCCCTGGTTTGAAAACAGAGCTACACACTTCACATAACAATGGCAGGCAGCAAACTGCTGCAGGGCAAGGTTGCAGTCATCACTGGAGCAGGAAGGGGCATTGGCCAGGTGCAGGCTTCTGCTGTGATGCCCTTCCCTTGCACATATACAGTGCACACTGTGAGGCAGCTTGTTCAGCCTGATCAGCAACGGGCTCACTTTGTGCTTGCTGCCACATGCGTTGTGTGCAGCACATGCATCCTGACAACCAGCATCTGTGTGGTGCAGGTTTGCCTGGTGTCGCGCTTGGCGTGCATGTCAACAGCACATGAGCACTAGCTCGTGCCAGGTGCTGAGCATCGTGTCACTGCTGCTGCAGAGCATCGCTGAGGCATATGCTGCTGAGGGAGCAACTGTGGTGCTGACAGCCCGATCAGAGGACCAGCTGGCAGAGGCAAGGCCTCTGAAGGCTGCACCACTGCATCACTTGCACAAGACCCTGCCATGTGCTGCATATGCATCAATGTTGGGTCACTGTGAGTCAGGACGGCTTCAAGTGCAGTTGGCAAGATCCCCAGCAACAAGCAGTGCCTGTGGCTCCCTGCAGACTGCAAAGAACTGCAAGGCAAAGGGCGCTGCTGGCGTCGAAGTGCATTCTGTGGTAAGTGGTGCACCATGACAGGCTTCCAATAGGCAAGCAGTGAGGTGCAGTGCCCAGCCTCTCGAGGGCACAACTGTCAATGCTGCAGAGTTGCTTCAGAGATGCAGCTCAGCTGGCTAGTGGCGCAGGAGAAGTGTGATCAGCCCATTCCCCTTTGCAGGATCTCTCTGACGTTGAGGCGACCTCCAAATTTGCCAAAGATGTGCTTGGGAAGCACAGCATGGTGCACGTGCTGGTGAACAATGCAGGCCGGGGCGTGAAGGAGGGCCCCGGCCCTGTTGAAGGTCAGGCTGCCCTCAGAGTGACTCCAAATACAGCTGCACGGCTTTGAAGAGGCCTTGGTCCTGGCTGGTGCAAGCGCACGTCGGAGGGCTTGTTTTGCGCAGGGCCTGGGCCAGTCTGCCGTCGACCTCGCATGTGTGCCACGTCGCCTGAAGCAGATGCACTAGGCTGTCTTCAGAGACATGTGTGGAGTCTCTGAATCTGCTGTGACGCGTGCAGGCGACCCTGCGGTCTGGGACAATGTCCTCAAGCTGAATGTGCTGGCGCCCATGCACCTCATGCAGCTCTTCGCCCCTCCCATGCAGAAGGCCAGGGTGAGTGCACAGCCCGAGCGTGACGCACCATCACCATTGAAGGTTCAGGCCAACAGGTGTTGCTGAGCAGCACTGAGTGGGCACTTCGATCACCAGTGCAGGCTGCAAGGCAACCCCTGGACCCACTGACAGCATTTCCTGGCGGAGCGCTTAGCCACTGCATGCCTGCGTGCAGCGCTTGCCTGTGCATGTGGGCAGGCCGGCAAGGCAACTGATGTCGTGGCCATGTCTGCAGGATGGCCTGATATTGAACGTATGCAGCGTGGCTGGGCTGGGGCCCATTCCAGCCATGCCGGTGTACTGCGCATCAAAGTTTGCCCTGCGGGGCTACACCCTGAGCGCGTATGAGGTGTTCCGGAAGCAAAACATCAAAGTGGTCCTCATCCATCCAGGTGAGTGTAGTAGCCCACGGCATAATGAACCAGATCCCTGATGCTGCTGGCTAGCTGCAGAGCAGGGCCTGCTGCAATCTCACCAATGAACTGCTCGTCATCGACTGCAACCAGAGCTGGACCTTGGGAGGTCTCAAACCTTGAGCAACAGGCAGAGCTAGGCCGGCAGGAGGTACACCAGGCCAAGGTGCATGCCAAGGTGCTGCCTGCCTCTGTGTTCAGCTGCACGTGCAACGGGTGCAGTCACAGACAGGAGTGCTTGAGCCAGGGGGGCCCAGCCCTGTGCAAGTTGCTCCCTCTGCTTAGCTGCAGCAGGTGACTTTGCTGTTGTTGCCGCGCAGGGCCTGTGGCCACGGCCATGACTGAAGGCATGGGAGATCAGGAGAAGATGATCCAGCCCCAAGACGTTGCTGAGGCAGCCCTTCTTCCCCTGCGCACCACCAATGGAGCAACACCCAAGGAGGTGGGAGTGCAGCACAAGACACTTGCAGGCAGCCAAGGCTTGTTGCACCTCAGCCAGTTGCTGCTCAGCTGCTCTTAGAGTAAACTGTGGCCTGCCATGCAGATCACCATCGATGTCACAGAGCCCATCAAGTGATTGATGACGGCTATGCCTCACTGTGTGAGTGAGCCACCTATGCCTGGACTGATGACGGTGTATCCTACACCTGCCCTGGAGCTGTGCCCCCAGCTGCCTTTATGAGATCCGCTAGTTGACGCTCCATATCAGAACTGATGTTTTGATGTCCTTGAGTCCTGGTATCAGGCCTGAAGGGGTTTCTAACCTGCCAAAGTAGTGGCTGTCGGCTGAGGTCAGGTCACTGAGTGGTGGGTTGCTTGCTGGACATGTGAGAGCGCGTGGAGGTCGCCCTCACATTTGTCTTGCGTGGCAGGAGCTGCGTCTGCTGTTGTCTTTTCAAAAGATGCTGAAGCCGCACAGCACTGCATTAAAGGTCACACTCAGCAGCCACTGCGCCTTCTCAAGCATCCAGCAGCTGCTTCCAATCTGCTCAGCTTCGCAGTCCACACTGTCTAGGTCTCTGTAGCTGCTGTCCCTGGCAGGTCATGATATGCCAAGTGATCACTTGGTGAACAGCAGCCGCTGCTGGTGCTTGCTAATCAGGTCAGCACTGCTGCCTGAAGCGTTCTCTGGCAATGGGCCATCACAATCAGGCTGTTTTGCTGTACCTCTTGCGTGCCAGTCTCAAGCAGACATCAGTGCACCGTATTTTATGTTGTAGGCTCTGTTATACAGGTCTTGTGCAGTCACAACTTGTGCCTCGCCATGAGTATTGACTTGAGAAGGTCTGCCAGCAGCAGTGGGCGCAGACTTTGTAGATTCAGCATCATGTCAAAAGATCACACAGACATAAACAATGCCTTGAGAGTCAAAGAAGGCACTGGCTGGCAGCTGTTCTCTTTCCTGTCATGTGCCCTATTCTCAAAGGAGTGAGCTCGATTGTGAAAGTACAGTACAGTAACTGGTCACTGGTCTTCTGCAGGTGAATGCTTTTGAGCACATGTTCATTTTCCAGGGTAAAGGCGTGTCCTGGCAACATCTGGCAACAGATGTTTTATCATAACCCACCTGTCATGTACAGCCTGCATTCACCGCTTTGGATCGACTGCCAGGGCAGCTGCCATCTAGTCGTGATGGCAAATGGCATGCATATGCACATGGGCGAAGACATTCAATTTAGATGAGGATGAAGGCAGTCAAGTTTGGTCAAGGTTTTTGGCAATGCCAGTAGTCCGGACACGACCAATGCCAACTGTATGTGTGACAGACTGGGGCAGATCTTGTCTTCTTGCAGTGTGTGTAATTCCTGCAATGGCAGCCTCTGTTGGAGGCAATGCCTGTCCAACAGCAGCAGCCGGTCCCTGATATGGTTGACATGCAGCTGCCACATTGTGCACCGAAGACACATGCTGAACTCCTGCAGCCTTTGGGGCTGCAGCGCCATCCGCCCCCTCCTCTGCCATGACTGGCTGCTCTGCACAAGTTGCTGCACAGTCTGCTGCTCCAGATGGAGCTGCCCTGGGAGCTGTCTGTCCCCCTGTCTTCCTCTGGAATCGTCCCGCAGGGCCACGTACCCTGTTGAGTGCATGACGATGCCGCGACTCGTGCAGGTAGGGCTGCAGCAGGCAACTGGGGGTTTTGGTCTGAGGATTGGGCATGCTGGCAAAGCCTTGAGTCACTGAGCAGATGAGCACTATTCACAGGCTCAGCATCTGCCAGGACCTGCTGCAAACACTACATTGCCCAGAGGCCATGTATTGCAGATGCAATGAGCATGAACCATGGCGCTGCCCTGGGGCAGCCAACAAGCGCACGACAGCCTACTGGAGCTCAGATACTACCTTGCGCACGCCTGACGCCTGCTGGAGCTTGGCATCTTGCTTGGCACGCTGCTCCCGCCTCTTCAGAATGCGATCACGCTGACGCTCATTGACATACACGACGTCAGAGTCGTCGCCAGATTGCATTGGCGGCTGCTCTTGGGGCTCCTGAGATGCAGATGCTGGCTCTGTGCATGCCTGCAGGAGCAGGCTTCCAGCTCAAGCTGTGTGTGAAGCGAGTCTGTGTCTGTTTGAGTCATGCAAGGTCTGGCTGCAGCTTTCAGACTTGCAGGAGGCCAGACCTGTGCAACGACTTCTGCCGCTGCCACAATGTGTCCGAAGCCAGCCGGCCATTGCTTCTGCAGCAGCACGGTGATTGAGTGGCAAGACATGCACTGGTAGTAGGGGCTGAGCTGCTGGCGCTATGCTGGGCTTGTTACCTGTGGAACTGCAACAGGTGCTGGTGCTCGTTGGGAGGAGACAGGAATAAGAGATGCAAGCGAGAAGGATGCAACCACTCCTCTTGCCGTGGTGGCTTTGCTGTGTTGCATGAACTATGTGTCTGTTGGGGCTGAGCACCCTGAGACACTCCTCAGGGTCTCAAGGGGCTCGTGTTGGGTGATGGAAACCACTGCAGCAGCTGAGTGAAGCCAGTGTGCTCCAGTTCAACAAGCACCTCTCCCTGTCGGAGCACTCTTGCATTTTATGCTTCGAGTGGAGGCGCACATGCCTTTCAGCAAAGTTGGGACTCTACAGATTATAACAATAATGATTGTGAGATCTCTGCATGTGTCGAGCTCTGCCATGAGCAGCAGCTCTGCCATGAGCATCCAAGCTGTCATGCTGCTGGCTTGTATCTCCAGTGCTTCCTGCATGGCAGAGCATTGGGGATGCAGCCTGGTGCAGGGACGCCGTGCCGTGATGGAGGACAGAGCAGTGTGCATGCCAGATGCGTTTCCTGCAGTCACAAACATCAGGTGCGCCTGTTGCTGTCACCTGAGCGCAGCACATCCTTGTTAATGTGTGCTTTGGCTTTCTGCAGCCTTTTTGGCGTCTTTGATGGCCACGAGGGATCTGAGGCTGCTCAGTATGCAGCGCAAGCTGTTGCGCCAGCACTGGCTGACGCCATCCATGCCATACGGAACCCGGGAAGGTGTGTGCTCAGTGCCCGGCGCTGCATTGCTGTTGCGCCTGCGGCATGCAATGCAGGTATTGGACGCAGCCTGGATCAACTGCATCATCATGCGAGTGGGCCTGCAGGTGAAGCACAAGACTCATCGCTGCCCCACAGGCCGCTGGAGCAGCAGGAGCTGCAGTCTGCAGTGGTGCAGGCCCTGCACACCGTGGACACCGGCTTTGCAGACCTCGCCCAGCAGCATGACTGGGAGGCTGGCAGCACTGTGGTGCTGGCTCTGGTGGCCAACAGCAGCCTGCTCACTGCCCACGTCGGCGACTCGCGTGCCCTCATCTGCCAGGCTCCGCGGGCGGCGCAGCAGGCAGGCATGGCTGCAGACGAGTGCACCTTGCAGACGCCACCAAGAAAACCAGATGGCACGCCAGAAAGCAGCAGGCCGGGGGTGCCACAGCTGGGCTTGGCCGCAGCAGGCCATGTGCCCACCCAGCCCGCTGCAGTGTGCCAGCTGACCAAAGACCACAGCCCCGACCGGCCGGGGGAGGCTGCTCGCATCGCGGCAGCAGGTGGATTTGTGACTCCGGGAGGTCCAGGTGAGGCTGGGTCTGAGCCTGCTGGTGCGTCCCACATGACCACCAGGTAGCACGCCCTGTTTCCTGCTGTCTGGGATGATCTATGGCTGGCACTACTCTGCTTGGCCACCACACGCCAGAGCACCTTGCTTGGCGCTCTCAGGGGCACGGTCCTGCGCCAAATCTAGTGCGCTCAGGGGCCGCCCCCTGCAGATGACTGTGTCAGGCCCCCGCCGTGATGAGCTGTCTTGCAGCCTGCCACTGCGCGCTGCAGGTGGCCCTGCCCGGCTGCAGGGAGAGCTGGCGGTGTCCAGGGCACTGGGGGACCTCCCCTTCCGGCGCTTCGGCCTCACCGCGCAGCCTGAGCTGCACTGGCACCCCCTGGGCCCCTCAGATTGGCTGCTGCTGCTGGTGTCTGACGGTGCCCTGGAGAAGCTGAGGCCTGTGGATCTGTGCCAGGCAGCGCTGGCTGCTGAATCAGGTGCACATGTCTGGCTGATGTTTCGCAGCTTCATGCACTTACAGAGGTTCTGTGCACAGACTGCGATGACTTGAGCAGAACTGGGCGCACACAAGATTGCTGCCATGTGTCCGACTCCCTGCCCTATGGCTGCTCACCCAATGACTAGTGTCAAGGCAGAGGCGAGAACAAAGGGCTTACTTCCCTTCTGCATCTGCACTGACTGCAGGCAACATCTGGAGGCCACCTGTCTCTGCAGCGCATGCTATAGCACTGGCGCCCTCCACTGAAGCTGACGGCGCGACCTGCTCTGCTGCTGCACCAGCAGCAAACGTCATTGGCGACTCTGCAGCCAAAGGGCACCAGCTCGTCTGCCATGGCACCTGTAGCACCTCGGCCAGGGAGCAGGCGGTGGCCGATGCAGTCAGGCAGGCCGCATATGATGCTGGCTCCACAGACAACATTGCTGTGGTTGCAGTCCGGTTGAACGATGCTGGCAGCCTGCCTTCGGCTGAGCCACTTGTGTTTCAGACTGCCAGGCAGGACAGCAGCAACGTGGTGGACAGGGGTGGGGCCTCAGAAGCGGCCAGCATGGCGCACTATGGAGCCAGGGGCAGTGCAGGTGCCAGCACAGGCCGCCTGCATGGCCCAATCCCTGGCACCCCACATGTCGGCTGGGCACCCCTGTCACCAACAGTGGGGGACCCTGTCGGCAGCTACCAGCTCCAGGTACAGCTGTGCGCCTTTAACTGCCAAAAGGCTGCATGTCAGGGCCATTTTCCTCGACTGCTGGGGACGCAGCTTCATCAGTCCCCTGCTGGCAGCCCAACATGTAGTTGCCCTGACGTGTACGAAGTGGAGCGAGAAGGTACCCCCTTCTGTGTTCAGCTGCTCCTGTGTGATCACCCTGCTACTCAGCGATGCAGGCAGAAGCTGCCGGCCTTGTGCTTGCACTGGGCCTGCAATGCAAATCTGCGGCCACACGTGTCCTACCCTGCCTCAGTGGCTGAGCTGCCTGATCTGCCCTGTCGTGACCACTGTTGTATTCTGGTCTGCCTGCAGGAGCTTGTGGCTGTTGTGCCCCGCGCTGCCCTGCATCTGCACCTTGACTGGGAGCAGACCCCCATGCTCAGCAGCTCCAGCAGTTGGTGGTGGCACGGCATCTACGCTGTTGATGCGGGCACCGGCACCCAGCTGCAGGTGAGCCCTGTAAGCAAGAGTCAAGTGGCGCTGCACAGTCCTGTCACCTTGTGTTGGCACTTGGGAGCTCAGCAGAGCAGCAGACACATGTTCCATTCCACAGCCTTGAACGGTGGTGCACTGAGGGAGGAAGCCTGCTGTGTATGGCAGACCCTTGAGCTGTTTCCCTATGTGCCATGTGACTGGTTTGTAGGTGTGGCATGCTGCTGATGACAGCCACCGAGGAGGATCTGGCAGCAGGGCGCTCATAGCCAGCCCTGGCAGCATGCTGGCACGGCTGGAGTGTTCAGCACCTGATGCTGGCCCTGAGGCAGCGCTGGCCCTCCTGCAGGGCAGTAGCGGCTTGCCAGACTCCCCAACACAAGCAGGTCTGCCTAGAACCCTTCCCCATGCCTTGCCACCTCTTGCTGCAGCGGCACTGCTCAGCCCAGGCCGTCCTTGGCTGATCCCAAAGCAGGGTTGTCTGGTCCCTGCAGCACGTCATTACGCAAGTTGCGCTCAGCAGTGCAGGATGCTTGCCATTGTCACAAGAAGCTTACACAAGCCTGGCCACTCCTGTGGTGCATGCAGTTGGGACAGCTAGCTGGCTTACTGGCATCTTTCTCTGGCGCTGGGCGGCCGCCCTGATCTGGCGCCAGTCAGTGCTGCAAGCCATCAGTTTCCGCCGCTTTGGGCGGCGCCTGGATGACAGGCAAAGTCTGAAGCAGCAAGGCCGGGTGCAGGGTGGTTACTCCATGCAGCAGCACCCCTTTGCTCGCGGAGGGTTTGGTGAGGTCTGGCGGGCGACCAAGTCAGGTCAGGATCCTGCGCATTGCTGCCCCTGGGCATGGCACCGCTTGACGTCTGACGGGTCTCCATGCACCCTGTTTGGTTGCACTGTGCAGCCCAAAATCCCTGCGCACTGCAGCTGTCGAGTCTGCGATCACCACACGCTTGTGCAACACCTGAATACCCACTCACTGCCTGTAGGGGCTGGCGGGCAGGTCTTTGTGCTCAAGCGCATTCTGGGAGACCACACAGCTGCCCTGCTGGGAGCCCAGCGGGAGGCTTACTTTGGGCAGACTCTGTGCGCCAATCAGTTTCTGGGACAGGCAAGCAGAGGCAGGCTTGAGCCAGATGCCGCAGGAGACCTCTGCGCGCCACGGTTGCTGCTGTCAGGCCTGTGTTGTGCCGCCTGCTGCCTGGGCGCTGGCTGACCTGAGGTTGACACTCATCCAGCCCCATCAGGAAGTGCTCAGGCTTGTGGCGTTGCTGTTTGCAGGCTGAAGGCTGCAGCCACATTGTGCGCTTTGTGGAGGCTCTGCAGCAAGGGACAGACAGCTGGCTCGTGTTTCTGGATGAGGGGCTATCGCTGCACCAGCTGATGTATGCCCCAGACGAGGGGTGCAGGGCGGCTGCGGGCATGCCTGCAGATGCCTCCCGCAGTGCTGGGAGCCGTTCAGGGCAAGCCGATGACCAGCAGGGACCCAGCGACAGGTGGGATGCAAGTTCGATGTGTGATCTGAGGTTGTTGGTGAAGTGGTTTCTTGCTGTGCCAGACAAGCCGGGGCAGGACTGAGTCTGCGCAGGTTGTATGCAGCGCTGACAGCCGCACACAGGTGCCTGGGAGCCAGCGTCTCCATGTCTGACTTAGAAGGTTGGGCTGGTCTCTTGGCAGCTGCAGCTGCGCCGGCACAGGCTGCATGCAGCACTGACAGCCACAGGCAGTCTCTTGAGCGCAGTGACCAGTGGGCAGCAACGTGCAAGTGTGGTGGATGAAGGTGCCCTGCCAGCGTGGCACCTTGCATGCCTTCGCCGGCAAGCCCTGTGCCAGGCACAGCAGATCTGCTCTGCTGCGCAGCACACCCAGAAGCCAGTGCATCAGTTTGTCCAGCACTCTTCCTCTATATGCAATCTGAAAGCGGCCTGCCCTGCAGCTCCCATGATGATGTTGTCTTCTCCATCATGAGAGCCAGCCCTTGGTACCTCCAGATGCGCCGCAGCCCTGGAGGCCATGTAGTTATCAGGAGCCTCCTGGAGCAGCTGCTCCTGGCGCTGCAGGTGCTGCACACTGCCAACATCACCCACAGGTCAGTCCCTTGAGTCCTCTACCAGTGCAGCCACTCTTGGCACCTGCTAGTTGAGGTTGCAGAGAGGTACCTGCTGATGCCACTGTTACCCTCAGGTGACCCTTTGGAGCATTGCTTGCCAGCCCTCCCCCCCGCATCTGCAATTGGTACCTGCTGAAGTGTACTTGCTGAAGATGCTGCAAAGCAGTTGCAGCATGACCATATGTCAGATCGTTGTGCTTTTGCAGCGCCTTGGTTCTGCATCTCAGCTGTTGTACCTCACCAGTAAGTTCGCTGTATATTGGGGGTGGGTACGGTTCTGCCTGGTTGCAGAAAGCTGCAGGAGCTGTCTTGAGCTGCAGGAGCTGTACTGAGGATGTCGTTGGGGCTTCCAGTGTTGCAATTCTGCCAAGCTGGGGGCTGGCGTCACCCAGCCACGCAAGCCTGCAAGGGCGGGAAGACTGATGTCGTCATGTGTGTTGTGAGGCCTCGCACCGACTCCACCTCTGCAGTGCAGGGATGTGAAGCCTGAGAACCTGCTGATCCAGCCCTGCAATGACACAGCGGGGGGCGCGCAGCAGGCAGACAGCTGCCTGCACCTGAGGCTCATTGACTTTGGGTCTGCGGTGGAGCACATGCGCACAGGCCACCTGTATGGGCCCCAGGGCCCCTCGGCGGCCGAGCAGACGGCCGAGTATGCCCCGCCAGAAGCCCTTCTGCCTGACAGGTGGGCACTGCAGGATTTGGGTCGCACGCCTCGTACAAAACCGAGATGCAGGACTGCTCACTGTGACAGGCGTCCAGGTGTGCTGCGCTGGGAGGCTGCTGCCTGGCAGGTGAGATGAGAACAAGGCAGCGCTGCCCTGTGGCCCTGCTTCAACACTGCCAGTGCCTCCTGAAGTGCTCGAGCGGATTCTGAAGGCATGGTAAGATGGGACCAGCCTTGGCCTGCCTGCTGCAGTCTGCAGCTGATCTGCAGCCAACATGCGAAGGCACCCCTTGCTCTGCTACAGGCACACCTGCCTGAGTGTGCAGGTGCCATTCTGCAGGGTGCTGGGGTCTAAGTGCAGCTGGTCTGCGCCTGGCTCACCTGACAGCGCAGCTGTCTGAGCATGCCGGTGGTGCGCTGCAGGGACCGGGGGCGAGAGCTGCAGCCGGCGTATGACATGTGGTCCGTGGGTGTGACGTGGCTGGAGCTCATCCTGGGCACTCCCCACGTCTTCCAGCTCAGCGCACGCCAGAGGGCACTGCTGCACCACCACCTGAAGCTGGAGGACAAATCAGAGGTGGGCCCCGTCAGCCTGGCGCTTCAGCTCATGAGACCCAGGTTGAGGGCGGGAGGTGACCTTGCCAGCTGGGCATATGCGGCTGCGTGCGTATCAGCCCCAAACCCTCAAGGGCAGATGATGTTGGTGGCAGCAGTGCCTGTCCCCCCATTTGGGCTGCTGACGTGCTGGCATTTTGCAGCTGCGCTGCAGCACACGACCCTGCCCTGCACTGACCCTGCAGGCTGAGCGAGCACAGGCCTATTTCCTGAGCGGCCTGATGGATCTGTGCCTGTACCCGCCTGGCCTCAGCACTCCCCAGCACAGCCAGCCGGGGGAAGGCAATCAGGGCCCTGCACCTGCTGGCACCATGAGGCCTGGACCAGAGGACGGTTCAGGCAGGGGTGGCTGCCAGCAGGCTGCACGCCACCTGCTGCCCAAGCTGGGGCCGGTGACCTGGGTCGCACAGGAGCGGGACTGCAGCCACGAGGCCGTGCGGGAGACGCTCAGGCAGCGCGACCCCACCCACCAGGTGCGACCGGCAGCTGCCGGTGCTGCCCAGCTGGTCAGTGCTGGTCACCAGTGAGGCGGCCTGGCAGGAGCAGGCTATGAGCTATCATGGCCGGCTGCTGAACGCTCCTGATGTCAGGCAGACCAGTGGTGCACTTGAAAGCGTGCGCTGCCCATGGCAAGAGAGCCTGGCAGCGGCGGCAAGCGAGGATGAAAGAGGGCAGCTAAGCTGCTGCCAGCTGCAATCCCTGGATGGCCTGTCACATGTCACTGCAGGCTGTCATTGAGAAGGCTGTGTCATCCAGGCGTCCTGAAGGGGCGCACACTGCCTTCATCAGGTGTCAGCAATGTGTCTGCCCTTACCACTGCAGGGGCTGCCCAGCGATGCAGCGTTGGATCTGCTCCAGCAGATGCTGCACTGGGATCCGCAGCAGCGCCCTACGCCAGGGCGGGCGCTGCAGCATCCATATTTCCAGGAAGCAGTCTAGGTGTGGGGCAAAAATTGGTCATGCGCCTTTGGGCACAGATAGGTCATGATACTAAAGTCAAGTGGCACCCCATGTTTGCTGCACGATCTCCAGCACTCTGTCAAACTCGACATCTGTTGCACAGGGATCTGCCCAGACAGCATCTCAGATCCTTCAGGTGAGCCTCAAGAGCTGGTCTTATATGGCGTAGTCCATGAGCCATGCGGGAGGCAACACTGATCGAGGCTGCTCTGTGCAGCCTCGTAGCAGCAATGAGCCTCAAGGGCAAGACATACCTGGTCACAGGCAAGTCTGCGCATGAGAATCGTGATGCATGCATGCACCCATTCTTGTACAAGTATGGCTGACAGCGTCTTTTCATCGCCTGCAGGCAGCACAGATGGCATAGGCCTGCACACTGCCACACGCCTGGCTGCAGCTGGAGGCAGTGTCATCATTCATGGCAGGTGTGACCACCTTATCATGCCCCAAAAGTGCCTATGATGTACAGCTTGCTGCCCGCAGTAAGGCATTTCCACAGCAATCTGCTTTAGGCAAGGCAGTTGTCTCCCTACTGCTGGAGCCTTAGCGTTTGGCTTGAGCTGCCTCACAAAGGCAGCCAAGTTGCCTGCTATGCCTCACATCAAAGCTAGCAAGCGGAACCCTGTGTGTTGTGAGCTCTGACTGGTACATTGCGGGGATGCTGCAGGAGTTCACAGAGGGTAGAGAAGGCTAAGCAACAAGTGCAGGAAGCTGGCAGATCTGGTGAAATTAGCTCATACACCGCTGATCTTGGAGATCTGAAGCAGATCCGGAAGTTCGCTCAGCAAGTCCAGAAGGACCATCCAGAACTCGATGTGTTGATCAACAATGCTGGTGAGAGCCTGGGGCTGCTTGCTCACAGCTTGATTGGCCAGGATGGTGCTCAATCAGCGCCCCTCAAGCTGGCAGGCGGAGCAGCTGTCAGGGCTGTTGATCAGGCTGGTCTGCCCGGTTGTGGCTCACCTGAGAGACAGTGCGCTTCAGTCTGGCCGTTTGCTCTCAGCCTCAGATTCACTGGCCACCTTCCACAGCAGTGTTGCAGCTGACGCCAGGTTGCAGGACCCTCATGCATGATACGTAGCCAAGGCACTTGCCTGCAGGTGTCTTCATGGAGACCATGCAGAAGTCACAAGACGGGTTCGAGATGACATGGGCAGTCAACGTGGTGGCCCCATTTCTGCTCACATCGCTTCTGCTGGGGAATGTGAAGGAGCGCATCATCAACATCTCTAGCATTTCCGCGGGCAGCCGTATTGACTGGGGCAACCTTCAGCAGGTGAGGTCAAGACTGCAACTGCAGACACCCAGCACTACAGCCTGAGGGGACAGCAGGTTCCTGCACCTGGCTCGGGCGCTTACAGCTGGCAGCCAAAACATCCTAGTACATTTGCAGCAGGGCAGGCCTGTATGGGGGAGCACCAAGCCAGGGTACTGCAGAGAGGCTGGGCCCCCAGAGAGCCTTGCACCTTCCGTCAGAGCACACCCATCATCTCAGTGGACAGCTGCTGCTATCTGCAGACATAGGTTCCACTGCCAGGCCAGCTGCTCTGTCTTGAGCCTGTGCCTTCCACATGAGCACACATTGCCTGCCATGGGAGACTTGATCTGCTGGTCTTCTGCCTTCACCGCATCAGGCCATTTTGGACAGGTCACATTCTGCCTGCAGGAGAAAGGCTTCAGCAGCCACAATGCATATTCCCTATCCAAGCTGGCAATGCAGCTCTACACCTTCCGCCTGGCAGAGCTCTTGAAAGCCAGCGGCAGCAAGGTCACCGTCAACACCTGTGATCCTGGGACGGTCAACACCAAAATGCTGTACGCTGGCTGGGGCGCCTGTGGTATTGACCTCAAGGTGTGCACTTGGCTGCCAGGGTCTACCTGTCACGTCTGCAGGCTTGCATGTGCATGTAGACACTGCTGTCCCCCTGCAAGGTCACAGTTGCCCATGATAACTTACTTATGGTCACAGCCACCTCTGCAGGCTTGCAGTTGATGCACTACTGCATGCAGAGTATGTATCCGGCATGTTGCCAAAGTTCAGCTGGCTCTGTGCAGGATGCCAACACCGAGTTCCAGCTGGCGACGGAGCCCAATCTTGGCACTGGCAAGTACTTTGTTGGGGGCAGACAGAGCAGCAGCAGCGGCACTGCTAACAACAAAGCAACTCAGGACAAGCTCTGGGATATCTTGCATGAGCAGACAGGGGCCAACTACAATTTTCTGCAGCCACAATAGGCGACCAAAGAATGTTGATTGCATTTGATTTTGTTGAGCTTGACATGGCTGGTGAATATGCATTTGAGATGCCGCGGCCAACACGTTGAGCCACAATTGCAGTGTAAACACTTCATCATCCCTGCTGATACTCAGGCTTCAGCTGGTACTGCCCTCGATGCTCCCCGCGCTTGACTAGCTCAGCCACACCGGCAAGCGCAGCTCTGATGGCACTGTCTGGCTGCTGGGTGCGCTGCCGGAGCTCTTGCAGCTTCCAGTACTGCTGCAGCACACAGCAACACAAGATGTGTGAACATCTGGCCACATTGCTTTCCCCACGCTGCTCATACACCAAGCTTATGTGCAGATCTGAAAAATCAGCGATGCATCAGCCCTTAAGCGTCTTGAACACTCCTCGATGGGGCTCACCAATACCTCTGCATTCTGGCAAAGCAGCACTAGATAGGTCTCCCAGTGGAATCATCCCTGTCCTGCAAGCCAGGTACGCACATCGTTTAAGACCCACCTTTTCCTCAAAGACCTGGAACAGCAGGCGCTCTAACGCCTTTGGCTCCAGGCGGACCTTGTTGTCACGCTTGTCCCGCATCTGCTGTTTCAATTCACGCGCAGACTTGATGGCTGTGGGCTCCCGCAGCTGGAATTTGTGCGCCTGCAGGGCAGCAGGCGAGGGCCTGTGAGCGTTGAAGTTGCAGATGGGCCTTGCTTTCCAGCTGTGCACCAGGCTGGCTGTTGTGTGTGTGCACACAGACAGCTGGACCAGGGCAAGTGCAGTGGGTTGCCACTTGCCATCTGCAGGCAGGCTCTTGGCAATGGATGCATGCCTCACAAAACCCCTAAGGGTAGGATCATCTCAGATGTGCTGCAGCCAATCCTGCAGGCGTACATGTGCAGCCAGCATATAGCAGGCATATGGCCTCGCTAGCTGGGAGGCTGCTGGAGACCAACAGCTGGCAAGGTGCACAGTATAAGACTCCATGGCTTATGAAGAGGTCTATTGCGAATGCGGCAAAACTGCATCGGTCATCACTCTGATGCATGTGCAGGCTCCTCTTTCAGGCATTCGGGCTTGGGCCCACTGCTCTGCATACTGGCCAGTATTCTGGAGGTCACATTCCTGCAGGCCTGGGTTGGCCATGTGTCAGATTTGCACCCAAAGAGGCTGCACAAGGCCTGCAGTGCTCAGCAGCATCCAGCAGTGCAGCCACACATCAAGACAGGGTCTGGCCCCCAGCTTTGCTGTGCCACAGGCCTCGATTGAGACTGACCCAGCTGTGGCCCAGCCAGCTTTACCTGTGCCACTTCTCCAGGTTCCACCCGTTTCAGCACGCGTGTGTGGGTGTCTGCTAGCTGGTGCCGCTGCCGGCTGAGGGCTCTGTAGGCAGGGTCCAAGCCCTGCACCATTGCAGTCGGGGTTATCACAACTGGCTATCCCTGGAGACAGTAGCAGGGAGCTGGCCATGGCGGCAACCTGCATCACCAATGGCAAGTGCAGCTTGCAGTCCAATCAGTGGTATCACAGACAGCAGCATGCCTTGCGATGCTCTCAAACAGGTCTGGTGAGGCATGCCAGCGGACGTACCTTGGCAGCAGGATCCGAGCGATCTATCTCAGCGTTCATTCGTCTGGAGATGGCGCCGCGCAGCTCTGCAAGGTGGCAGCAGTCTGGGGTTGATGCAGGTCTGCAGTCTGGCAGACATTAGCTGCATTCACTGCTGTGGCAGATCGGCAGCAGCAGCTGATACAGCTCTGCAGGGTGACACAGCCTGCTGCAATTGGAAGCCAGCACATGATGATCGACTCCAAAGCTGGTGCAGACGCAGTCAGCAGCAAAGGATCAGGTGCTTGCACTACATCCTGGGACTTCAGTTGAAACACCAGTCTTGTGTGGGGCAGTACAACAGCTGCCTCATGCCTGTGACAAGACAGGTCTACGACAAGAAGCGGGCTGTGTGTTTGCATCAGGTCATCTGCTGCCTGGAGGGGTGTCTCACCTGGTGGCCGCCCAGGCAGTTCAGAGATGGCTGCCATGTCACGGACATCGTCCGCCACCTCCCGCAGGTTGTACACCTGTGGCAGGTCCTGTGCGGCGCCGCCTGCAGTCAGCACCATTGCTGTCTGGTGACCACCCTCATGTCCATCATTGCCTCTGCAATGGAAGGCCTTGCAGCAGCAGCAACAGCCTTACTGTCTCGAGGCTGCTTGCATGCACCACAACATGAGCTGTGCCTTTGCAGCCCTGCTGTCTCGTGGCTGCTCACATTCCTCTAGAACAGAGAAGCATGGCAGCCTTGTGAAGGCCCTCATCTGCTGTGCAACACCACCTCTCGGCAGCCCTGTGCCTGTGTCACCTGCGAGCGTCAAGCGTATCCGCTTGTTTGATGGCTCTCCCTGCAGGCGGCCATGATGCTGGCTTCAGGGACTCCTGCAGGAGGTGCTGTCTGCATCAGCTGCTACACACTCACCTGAGTGGCTGCATCAGTGACCTGGATGCTGCCAAGATCAGGCACAGCAGCAGAGGGCCCAGCAGACTCTGCTGCCTGGCATGCAGCTTGCCACCTCTCACCCAGGAACTCTGGCACCTACAGAGGAAACAGTGCCAGCCAAGTCTGCGACTACAGTGGATCTGATGGATTGTGCCATACTGCACATACCTTTAGCAACCATACTTCCTCCTGTTGCTGCTGCATTGCAAACAATCCGTGCTGTGAATTCTGGCCGCGGCCTCAGCTGCGGCGGAGACCTCGGGGATTCTCTTCTGCACTTTGAAGGTCAGGCAATCCGGCCAAGCACACAGTCTACCTCAGCTGGTCACCTTGCTTGCGGGAGGGGGTTCAAGGGAGCCACTGATGGCGCTATCTCGCGCTATCAACAGGGGAATGGCGCTATCAACAGGGGAACTGAGACTGCGAGTGCTGACGACATGGGCGTCTTCAACCTGGAGCAGCGTTGACACAGCCATCACAACACAACAATCCAGCCTTTCTCGAGACGCTGTGCAAGGCCACGGCAATGCAGACCAGGAGCGTGGCATCAGTACTCTGCCAGGCATCAGCAGGTAGGCATGCATGATAACTTCTCGTTGCAAGGGGTGAGCAGTGTGCTATGGCTCTGGGCAGGCCTGATCCATAATACTGGGCATCAAGCAATGCAGGCTGCTGCTGCTGCCGCCTGAACAAGTGACTGCCCAGATTGCCTCTTTGGCTGTCAGCTCACTGCTGATTCTGACCTACTCATGCAGGGTGGCAGCGCTCCCTCAGGCAGCCCAGCTGGCACTGAAGTCCAAGCCCCAACAGGCCAGCGCACACACTGTGGCAGCAGTCACTTCCAGCGACGACGAAGAGGAGACCAAGCCCCGGCAGGCACCTGCCAATGCAGGGAAGGGTGCTAGGCCGGGGGAGGCTTCGCAGACGGTTAGTGCCTGTCCTAGCTGCAGGCTCTGGCATGCCAGCTACAGGCAGCCTGCCATGACAGCCCACTCAGGCACAGGCACAAGCTGGTGCATGCCAAGCCCCCTGGGCGACTTCACCATCATTCTGGCAGACGTTCACCTGTGAATCCAGCTCCCTGCACCCACTGAGTGCGCCAAATCAGGCTGCTTCTGCTCTCAAGGCCATCCATGCATGCACGTGCAGGGCAGCCAGGTGTGAGCAGCATGCTCAGCACACCTGATGCCACCTTGACGGTGCTCATGTCATTGCAGCAAGCCCAGATAGCACAAGTATTCCCCTCAGCTGCAGTTTGCAAGCTCAATGCGCTGCAGGCCACTGCTGCCGCAATGTCTGACCCCAAGCGGATCAAGCGTGTCACGAAGGCCACTAGGGCCAAAGCCCAGGCCGATGCCACCCCAGCTGCGTCAGGGAGCAGGGACCAGACTGCAGCCGTGCAGGTGAGCAATTCACACACACATTGACACGTTTGGTGGAGCACTTCTGCTTCCTGTTTGGAAGCAGCAACAGGCTGCAAGCACCTGTGTCCTGCAGACTGGCCTTCGCTGCACGGCCCCTGCCTTGCCAGCCTCTTTGGCAAACAGCGGGGATTGAGCTCCCCCTGTGGCGAGACTGCTTGTGTCTCTTGCCTGCTCAATTGCACTGAACGCCGGCAGGGCCTCAGATGTTCGATGTCGGGTGAGGTGTGGCCAGACTGCCTGTACCTGCTGCCCCTTCACCCTTTTGTATCCACAGCAGGGGCCATGCTGTCACTTGTCTTCTGTGCTCGGAGTGCTGCGCGGCCTCAGCGGATGGGCACTTGCGCAGTGGGGTGCTGGTGAACTACTGCTGTGCAGGCACCTGGCGTCCAGCTGCCCTGTGAGTCGACAGAGAGACAGCTGACCTTGGGTCCAGCAATGAACTGCTTTTGCTGCAGGGCTTCCATGCTGATGTACTGGATGACGACTGCACCAGCTGCGCACTTACATATGCCTGCTTCGCAGCATGCCTGCTATTCATGCTTCTCACTGTCCAACAGGGTAGAAGCTGGTAAAGGGGGTGTCTGCATCAGGGATGGCATACCCATGCACATTTGCCGGGGTAGTCAAGCGCTGACAGCATGCCTGCATTGCAGGTGAAGGAAAAGCCCAAAGTCCAGACCCGCAGGCCCAAGGCTGTCAAAGGAGGGTGAGCCTGTTGGCGTGATTGCCCCACCAGCGCCATCCTACTCGCTGCCTCCATGTACCACTACAAGACGTGTATCATTAAAGCCCTGCATCAGGGCGTATTGACTGTTGGAAGATGTGGCCGTTGTCAGAGAACGCAAGGGAACCTGAGCAGACAGCATTGCTGTGGGGCAAGTGCATGTCATCACTGCTGACCAAGCATTCCAGTGGTCGTTCATGGCTGACAACAATGTGACCATTATGGCGGGTGACACGTGGACAGCTTGATCAGTGTGATCTGAGAAGATCCTCTGCGTGCCCCTTGCAGGGCAAAGGCAGCCAGTGCAGAAGGGGCCTCCCAGAAGGGCTGGCGCTCGGCTGCCTGGATGGCATATCTAAATGCGGAGATTGCCAAATTCAGGGGGCAGGGTGTGAATCTCAACGACAAGAAAAAGGAGGTTGGCCAGCAATGGAAGTCATTGTCTGAAGAGAAGCAGCGCAAGTTTGCCCCATAACAGCCTGAACTTGCAGCTTTGCATGGTTGTATTTGTTTAAGTTGACAGGTCGTGTTGTGCTTACAATGTGTTGGGACCTGGTTGGTACAGTTACTGATGCTGATTTCATCATTTCATTTGGGCAACCTTCAGCTGCAACGGGCTTGGAGAGCTGTAAGTTCTTGCTCAACTGTCTGAAGCCTCTGCTGCACCTCTGCCAGGGCTGCTAGATTGGCCCTGCCCTGCACGTCTGAGGCCTGTACTTGCAGGTCGGCACAGTTGTCAGACTTGACAGCATATGCAGACACGGACCGCAAATGCGGCCTGCTGACACTACCCCCTGCAATGTCACACAGCAGGACCAGCACTGAGCTCACCCGATACCTTTCCCGCCACCGCCCTGCTCTGGCCTCGCTGTCTGCCCTCTGTGCAGCCAGCGCCTCCACCTGCCCATCCAGCTGGCTGAAACGCAGCAGGGCTTCATGCAGCTGCTGGGAGGTGGCCTGCATGCAGAAGTCACCTCCCTTGAGGTTGCTGCCATCCTGCTGCGCACTCAAACTATGCAGGGCCTGCCGGTTGCAGCACAGCTGCATGAGCAGCAATGGGAACATAGCCAACAAACTTAATGCTCAGGACGCCACCAGCATTATGCCATGACACATCTAAGTCTGCATCAGCTGTTTCATCTGCAGAAGCTCTGCAGTGGCAGGTAGAAGCAACGTCGCTCATATGGGTGGGCAATCCCTGATCAGGGGCTTATTAGCTGCAGATACTGGTTAGGGGTTTTCCAGATATGCAAGCTGGTGTCAAGGAATCTCTTCTGCAGCTGCAGTGGATGCAGAAGCGCAAACAGACTACCCCACCTCGGCTTCTCGCTGCCACCGCATGGCTGCTGCCTCACCAGCATCCGCCCTGGCCTCAGCCGCCTGTGCCTTCATGCAGGCCCTGCAAAGGAACCATATCGCAGGCGAATACTGAGTCTGCTTACAAGTCAAGTGAAATGACATCTTGCACCAATTCCAGAGCTCTGCAGCCAGACTCAGCTGAAAGGAGGATTGCTCCCTTTCAGGATAGCCCCACCCCACACAGGGCATCTGCAGCACGATGGTGGTGCAAGGACATGCGAGGCTGTGTCCCCGCCAGACAATGTTGCTATCTGGGGGCAGGCTGGGGTGACACGCAGGGCTTGAGAGTCTGGCAGCATGTCACACCTGACGGCATCCATGTCCAGGGGCAGGCTGGTGGGGTGCACAGGTCCGCGGATGACCGTCTGCACAACAGCATCAGCTCTATCCTGGACCTGCGGGGTCGCCCCTGGCGTGAGGGCACCTGGTTTCCCTGCCAATAGTGTGGCAGCTGCCAGGATGGCTAGGGGTTTCATGGGAAGGGGCTCTGGTGGCAGCAGCGGCGGGGGCTGGCCAAGCTGCTGCTGCAGGGCTGACCCGCCAGGGGACTTTGCTGGCTGAGCTGCTGCCTGGGAGGCTGCGCTGCCAGCTTGGGAGGCTGCATGGCTGCTGAGGGGCCTGGAGGGGCCACTCCCGACGTCCTCAGGCAGCTCAGAGCCCACAACTGCTCCCCGGGGCTGAGGCGACTCTGGGCCTAGCTGCTGCATGCCAGGCTGGGCGCCTCCTGCTGGTCTCTGCTCAGCTTGAGACAACAGGCGCTCCAGAATGGCTTCCGGCTGGATGGGATGGGGAGCGGCGTCTGGAGCGTCGCCAGCTTGAGGCAGCAAAGCAACAGGCGCTGGCAACGCATCGGCAGCTGCAGGGTTTGGGGGCACCAGCTCCGGGCTGCCAGCATCTGCAACCCATTGTGTCTTGTCTCAGCAGTAGTGCAGGCAGACCTCCCCTGCCTACCAAGTTGTGCCTCACGACAGTGCAAGGTAAATATTGCAACATATCCGGAGGCTGGCGCTGAGAGCTTCAACGCTGACTCTGGCATGGAGGGCATGTCCCCAGCCCACCTGCACCGGCCCGCCGCGTCAGGTGCTGCAGCTGCCAGCACACGCGGTCACGTTCCACCGTCAGCGAGCGCACCTGAAGGCAGGTGGGCCGAGGGGTCACAGTAGTGTGCAGCTCGTCAGCCAGCAGCGCCGCAGCACCCTCGAGCCCCTGCTGCATGGGCGTGCACCTGCAGGCACACGGCGTTCTACAGAAGTGTGCAGTGGCACGTCCTGGACAGACCAGAGGGCTGCCACCAGTCACAGAGCAGCGAGCTCCCCCACACTGTTCTCCCCGAGGCAGGAGCCTCCTTCAGCCCCACCTTGGCGATCACCGGCCAGTAGGCAGCCACCAGGTCAGCCTTCCTCTCCTCGGCAAAGGCCAGGCGTGCCGCCATCTCCTCCATGCACCTGCTGGCAGCCGCCTGGTGCTGTGCGGCTGCCTCGCCCTCTGCCTGGAGGGCATCGCGGTGGGCACACACCTCCCCCAGATCCTTCTCCCTGCAGCAGAATTACGTGGCAGTGAACTTGTGCAGATGACGAATGGCAGCAGAACTGCCTGGAGAGCCGGCGTGCAGCTCTCCTGCATGTGATAGGAGCAGGGAAGAGTCTGTTCAGGCCTCCACTGTCACCAGCTGGCAGTGTAAGCTGACCGCAGGCACATTCCAAGCTAGGCACCGTTGCCAGCAGCTGCTGCAGGAAGACTGTTGGGTGTGCAGCAAGCCCCGTCAGCAGGCGGGCCACAGGGAGTCCCGTGTTCAGGAGACACCTAGCCAGCCAGCAGGTGCCTGCAGGGGAGCCTCACATGCTGAGCAGGCGCCGCTCCATCGCATGCAGCTGCAGGGTGATGTCATTGCGGGCAGCCCAGTCGGCACGCAGCAGCTCCTGGGCCAGCTGCGCGCTCTGGGCCTCGGCCTTGGCCAGAGCGCCACCAGCCTCGGCCTCCCTCCGCAGCCTATCTGACTCCCTGCAGCGAAGAGGGGGACCCTGTTGGGTGCAGAGCTGAACTGAACAGGAGTGCACAGCATGAGGGTGCCAATGAAGTGGTGTAGGGTCCCGGGGCGGGCAGCACAGCAGCCTCTTCAGAGGTGCACGTACCTGACCAGGGAGCAGGGCTTTGCCAGACGCAACCTGTGCCAGCAGGTGAGGTGACACAGTCTGGTCCACGGCTGGCCAGCCTGTCCTCTAGAGCATAGCTCCCTGAGCAGCAAGACAGAGGTGCAAAGCATGCCCTATCTCACATGAGCTTGGCTTTCAGGTCAGCGATGTCCCGAGCCACCCCCTTGTAGGAGCCCTCCATGCTCATGGTCTGCTTCACAGCGTGCCGCAGCACAGCCTGCTTCTCCCTCAGTGTACCCTGCAGCACTACCAGCACAGCACTGAGAGATGGCTGTGGTGAATACATGACACTGCACAGCCTTGCAGTGTATGGCTGCAAGTTGTGCATCCTAAGCCTTATGGTCAAGCACAGGCTGCGCATGTGTGCTGGGCAGCAGTGCATGCCTGTCAACATGGACAATTGGAACAGGGCTGCTGTACAGCAATGCCTTGTGGGCCAGCAGGAGCACACTGTCATGCCAGGCACGTGGCATGAATGGCAGCTGCCCTGTGCAGGCTCAGTCATCGCGTCTGTGTATGGCCTGCAACGGCCTCAGCAGCACGTATATGCTGCACAGCAAAGCACTCCAGAGCAATAGGGGCATCAGTGCTATGCCAGGCATGCAGCACACACTTCAGCCAGGTGCAGTGGGCCGCACCAGACACAGGCCATGTGCCCACCTGTGCGTGTGCAGTCTCTTGCCGCGCGTGGGCTGCATCAGCTTCCGCAGCCTGCATGCGCTGCACAGCAGTGATCAGCGCCCCTCTCAGATAAGTCATCTCCTCTTCAATCTCTGGCTGCAGCTCCAAGTCCACCCCTGACTGCACACGTACTGCTGCACAGCTGTCAAATGGGTGCCCTGCAAGAGGGGGCCCCTGCAGCTCCTGCAAAGCACCTGCAGCAGAAACTTGCCTTCACCAGCCGCGCTGCGCTGCAGACAAATTGCCAGCTGGAACCAGCACTTGCCTCTGCAGCTGCCAGGCTGGCGAATGCCAGGACAGTGCACACAGTGGCCAGCAAACAACTCAGAGGAAGTATGGTGCAAACAGAACACGTAACAGTCCGCCCTGCACCTGCACCTGTCCCCTCCCGCCTGGTTCCCTGCATGGGGGGCTGGCCGGCAGCTGCCTGGTGAGGCCAGCCGTCTTGATGTGCCGGGCTGCTTGCAGTACCGCCCCGCCCGGCCGGGGCCTCAGAGGCGCTTTGGCTGCGCCTTAGCACTTTGTTGTGGCCATTCGCCGCCTGCCCAGATGCAGCACCGTGGGGGGAAGGAGGTGAGCTGGCACTCCTCTGAGTCTCCCATGGGAGCGGCCGCACAGGTGGCCGGCCGTCTGCAGCTGATGCAGGGGCCTGTGCGGGAGCCTGCTGGGCAGCCGGGGCCGCAGCCAGCAGCTCTGCAAAGGGGCGAACCCCCAGCTGCAGCTGAGCTCGCCGGCTGGACCGCGCCAGCTGTACATCACGGGCCTGCAGAGGACACAGGGCACATGGCGGCGCAGCTTTCCAGCAGGTCATCAGGCCCAGCACCAGCTTCTGGGAGGTGTCAGGCCCAGCAACAACCAGTGCAGAGCGAGCTACCAATGTCACACACAGCTAGCAGCGGGTCAGGTAGAGCAAAGCAATTGGACACAGACATGACTGTGCCCCTGAAGCAGTCTGAGCCAGGCGTCTGAGTTGAGCGCACTGATGGACTTCCAGCTCACAGCTCTTGTGACTGACCACAGGTCATGCATCAGCAATGAGACGCAAATCAGACATGGGTGCAGAGCAGGGTACTAGTCCACTATAACGAGCAGCAGGGCTGGCAGAGCCCAACCAGCCAAATATAGTGCGGGGTGGTGCCTTCCACAGGCATGCACCTGCTGCAGCTGCGCCAGCTGCTCGCTCATCTGCATGGCCTGCGCCGTCAGGGAGCTCTCCTGAGCCATGCGCTGGATGGCTCCCTTGATCAGTTCATTCAGGCGCGAGTGCAGGGCCCTGGAGCGCATGAAGCCACAGCTCAACCTCATGTGCACAGCCTGTATCCAGCCCTGGCTGTCCCTGCACCTTCTACGCAAAGTCCATAGCTGCCATCTGGAGCATGCAAACTTGAGTGAGGCGTCAGCCTGACCAATGCATTATCACTGCTTTGATGCAGCCTGCCGAGTTCAGGCTCTATCTGCATGGCAGCACCTGTGGTCACCTGTTGTCACTGGTGAGGGCTGCCAGCTGATCCTGTGCAGCAGCGTAGGCTCCGACTACACTGTCACGTTCCATCAGCAGGTCCAGGACCTCGCTGTCAAATGTGGTCTGCACACAAGCAGGGCAGGTTCTTTGGACCTGCGCGGTCAGCAGGTACTGCCAGCACGATCAGTCAAACGCTCAGGCCTTGGCCAGAGCCTGCAGGCGTGCTGCAGTCATCCCGCTCAGCAAGCATCCCCCCCACAGAGCGACAACCCCTAAGCTGCTCAAGCTTCAAAGAGGCTGGGCGCTGAGCAAGGAGCCCTGTGCAAGCAGCCTGGAAAGCAGGTCCACCAGCTCCATACGTGGCTGAACGGTGATGAGAATTGGAGTCCTGAGCAAGCAGCACACCTACCTGAAGTGCAGCGTCCCACAGGCCCCCATAGGCGCGCCAGATGCTGAGCAGCAGCGTTCCCCGGTCCCGGGCGTGCTGCGTGGCCTCGCAGGTCAGGTGGTGGAACCCCATGGAGTGCACCCGCAGCATGCGGTACACACGCTGCATGTCCCCATCGGACAGGCGGTGGTGCTCCCTCAGGACCTGCAGGGACCAGTCAGGTCCACCGGCGTGCAGGGCTCAAGACGTGCAGAGCTGTTCACTGCAGGCCACTGTCTGACACAGCAAGGCTCCTGCATGACCTGCAAGGGCAACAGACCGAGCACGGTCAGACAAAGCGCCGCTTCTCGCCATCAGACAGACGGGGGTGGTCCCTCAGGGCCTGGATGCGCAGCTGCCCTTCGATAGCAGGTCACATCATGCCTCCTGATGGCCAGACGGTGATGGCCGATGCACAGATCAAAGGCCTCTAGGAGTCTCAACCAAATAGCATATGCAGCAGCTGGCAATGTGTTGTGTAGCAAGGTCAGTTATCGAGTTCCTGGCATGGTGCAGGGTGCAGCCTGCAGCGCTGCTGTGTGACTGCATGCCCAGGCCTGACCTGTGGCGACCTGGGTCTACTGAGGTGGTGCAGCTGCAGCCAGCAGGGTGTTGGAACAGAGACCTTGAAAAGTGGCGGCAGGCAACAGGGCAACAGCGCTGGCTGCTCCTCAGAGGGTGTGACCCAGAGCGGTGGCAACCTGATACCCAGTGACGAGGTGTGCTCCTCTGGTATGGCAGTGGGGTGGGAAAAGCTTGCCGTTCTGCAGTGACACACGCATGCCCGCAGTATCTCCAGATGGGTGGCATAGCCCAGAGAAGCTGTGGATGGTCCCTGGCACTGTGCTGTGTGGCCAAGTTCATTCCGGCATTCTGGCACGGTTCACATGCTGACCTGCGGCGACAGGAGGCCCCTGAAGAGGTGCTCCTCCTCGCTTGCGCTGGGCTGGGGGGAGGTGGTCGGGGGGTCCCAGGCCTGCACCTGCTTCGACGCCTTCATGACATCCTGCGGAGTGATGCTTCTTTGTCAACTGCTGGAGCAGGACAGAAAGTGGTGAGGCAATGCACCTACTTGAGCACGACAGGAGTGAGCAAGTCCAGAGCTTGTCGCAGAGGCACTGAAGCACACAAAAGCAGTGGCATACAAGTCCAAAAACGGCGCCAGGCATGCACAGCAAGATGTTGCCCCTGGGTGGCCAGAGCCAGGCAGGCCCTTGGTGGCAATACAGCCATGCCCAGGCAGATTGAAGATTGTGGACAGCATATGGGTGTCTTGTGATCACTGTGCGCAGGAACAGCGACAGCCTGCCTTCTCAGAATTGCCTGTGCACGTCCTGCCTAGAATGGGGCACCTGTGCCACGCAGCACCAGCTGAGCGGAAATACCTGCCAGTACATGGGAGCGCTGGTGCTTGGGGTGGGACTCCTGCACTTGCGCCCTGCCCTGCTGCCCAGCATGGGCACTGAGATCAGGCTGGGCGTGGGTGGCAGGTTTGCAGGGCGGCCTGCAGGGTGCAGGACAACAACAATGAGGCACATTTGTTGCCTTCCTGGGAAGGTAGAGCTGCAGCTGGCGGCTGCAGAAAGCGTCTCAGAGTGTCACGTCGGGTCTGCCAGCTGCATCAGATCCCCCAGGCTGAGATGCAACGCTCTGAGCTTCCTCAGGACTGCATTGGACAGGGCTGTGAGGCCAGCTACATCCTCTCACTGGTGCCTGCTGGCGGCTGAGACGAGCCAAGCTCCTCTGCAGCGCCCTCAGCGCACAGGGAGGCCTGGCTGTCGCGTCCCACGCCGGCTGACAGCTGGGCTCCCCACAAGATGGCGCTGCTGGTGGACCGTGTAGCCCAGGCATAGCTGCTGAATGATGTGCTGCTCCGGCTGGGCAGTGTAGCTGTTCCCACTGAGGAAGCTGGGGCTGGCAGCAGCAGAGAGGCTGCAGCAGGGAGACTGTGACACTCTTTCAGAAAGGTCGCCCATCAATGCAGCTTCACATCTTGAGGCACACGGCTGCGTGATATCAGACAGAGATCTTTTCCAAGGCACAGCATTCACCTTCAGGAGTAGGGAAGTAGCCTGTGCTGTGGCTCTGCAGTGATGAGGCCTCAGCTTTGTCTAGTTTGTATTGGCCTCCATCTGAGTCTGGTTCTTTGGGGACCAAGCCAGGCATTGCTGCTGTTGTGGGTCGAGCTGTATTTTGAGCCTGCTTTATTGCCTATGTCTCCACAGTGCCAGTCACTTTCGATTTGCAGAGGCAAAGGACAATGAATCTGATGGGTCGGTGGATTGAGTGTACCATGAATGTGGCGTAGAGGCACTGCCAGCCTCCCTGCCAACGTTTCGATGTGCAGTGAAATACTGCTCAGGTAGCCAGTGAATTTTTCGCTTGCAACAACATGTCCCGATGATGCAGTCTGAGTCTATCTGAAATGCTGCATACAAAAGAACCCTTAACAAGACTTTCACCACCTGACCTTGCACGTCCAAATGATTTGATTTTGAAGTTGTGCCTTTCTCTTCACTGACAGCCATTGTATCGATAGTGGGGATATCAAATCTGTGGAAGCAGTTTGCAGAAGAGGTGCAGATGACTCAGACCACAGTGCAGCGAGTGTCCACCAAGTATATGAATGTTTGTGGCGAGTGAGGAGGGCAACGCTACAGCCAATCAGTCAGCTTGGCTTGCTGCAGCATTGCCATTGCCGAGCAAGCAGACACAATGGCACACATCTTTGGAAGCACTACAGCACATCTTGCAGCTGCTGGTCTTGCCAATTTCACAGTGTACTGGGACCCATTGTCGCATAAATAATGGTGAGGCAGACTGAGAGAAGAGTTGCCGGCAAGTAAGCCCATCCGTACTGTGATCCTCTCTTGCATGAACGACCACCATGCAGCTGTCTGGGGAATGAGTGCTTTGTCGCTGACAGCTGATGCCGGGATTGCCTTCCTTGCTTCATTCTGAGGTTTGCACCATGATGGGTCTTCTGGCACAATTGTCAACAGTCCAGCCAGATGCTGTCTGGCATTGGATCGTGCTTGTCCGGGTTGCCCATTTGGTTGTTTCGAGCGCTTTGGTAACCCCCTGGATCTAGGTCAGGCCCATTGCATATGCTTCATACATATCATTACCGAACAGGAGCATGGTGAAGACCTGGCCAGCAGCTGACAAGGCCTCCTTTTACCATGACATCCAATGCTGGATCACAGTCAAAGGAGCCTACAGCCACAGGGCAACCACTCCCCAGCGCAGAGTGGGGGCATCACCAGCTGCTCATGCCCAGTGCGGGCAGGGGTGCGCAGGTGTCCTGCAGTCTGACCAAGGCAAGCAGAGGCTGCCATCCAGGCAGCAGGGGCGAAGCTGTTTAGCTGTTCGTCCTGCATGAAAGCAACCTCACTCTTCCGGAGCAGCCAGTTCGAGCAGTGCCAGGGCCCTGACTATGAAACAACAGAAGATGAGAGAGCAGCATTGCTCCGTCAATGGGCAGACTAGGGAAGGGTGAGGCAAGTAAGTAAATTGCAGTGCCCAGCCTGCGTCCCTCAAACAGGTACCCATGTCATCTTGGCACTCCTGCAGCAGTCTTCATCCTCAGCACTCAGCACTGCGCTGATGTCTTAGCTGCCAGAGGCTCAGCTGCAGTAGCTCCTCCTGTGTGGGACCGCACACTGTCACACACATAGGCTGGTATGCAGGCATCAAATGCCCTTGCTGCCTGCACAGCTGCTGTGTGGATCTGAGCGTGGCTGCCCTCCGTGCACTTTGGCGGCGCAGGCAGTACTGTGGCTTCAGAGGCCTTGCTAGCTGCTGATGTCAGCTTCAGCTGACTTCTGGGGCAGCAGCTGCAAGAGCAGTGCAGCGCAGCTCTGCAGTCCACTGACAACATAGGCCATGCAGCTGCCACTGGAAAGGCCCTGACAGCTCCATGCCTCGACATCCCTTGCCAGCTGCAAGCTGAGCTCAAGCATTGAAGGCACCAGCCTGGATTCTTATTGGCCCGGCAGCAGGCTGTCCCAGAGAGCAGTGTCCTTGGCAGACTGCCAGGCGAGGACTGCCTCTCATACCATTGATCAGCAGTCCGTTGTGGCTCCCAGCTGGGTTGCAGACAGCTGGGATGCTGGAGCGGGCCCTTGGTTGGCGTATCTGTGCGTTCAGAGCCAGAAGCACAGGTGAGTGCTGCTTGCGCAGCATTACTTGTGGTGCGTGGTGGTGACAAAGGCAGATGTGAAGTGTGCTCTGCTATCGGTGGTGGAGCCCTCCCCTTGGTGTTTCGGTGTCTCCGTGGTGGTGACAAAGGCAGATGTGAAGTGTGCTCTGCTATCGGTGGTGGAGCCCTCCCCTTGGTGTTGCGCTCTGCTCGCTGAACGCACACTCCCAAGGCGCTCAGTTCAGGACCACATAAGCAACTTCACCCAAGTCGGGTTCCTGAAGGTTCTCTGCAGTTTACAGCAAAGTACAGCCTGCGCAGGTAGAGGCTGGCCGCACTGTTCTGTTCTGTTAGCTCATGTGCTGATAAGTCGCCTTCTGTAGCGTCCATGCTGGATGACCTAGCATGCTTGTGGGGACAGGGCCGCAGCAATGCCTGCCAGGCGCCAGATACTGTTCACTAGGGCGCATACCCTCTCTAGAGGTGAACGGGGCAGCACTGAAGGCCATGTCAGCTGCATCTGAAACAGTCTGAGTCAGGCCTACAGTGAAGCTGTGCTCTGCCTGCTGTCTTAAGCTGGGAGTCTGCCTGACTGCCAGCTGGCCTGCACAGGCGTGCATTCCGGCAAGCCGATGGCCGCCATGTTATGCACAATGTACCCAGGATGGCACAACATGCAGCGGGACAAGGCAATACAGGAGCCCTGCTCCTGCTGTACACACCCCTCGTTACTTTTGGCTGTTCTTTCCAACAGGTGGTAATGTATGCTGCTGCAGATGCTCTGTGCTGGATGCTGCTCCTCCTTGTGGGGCTCATGGTGGCCTGCAATGCCGCTTTCTGCGGGCTCTACATCTGCACTCGGCCCCAGGCAGGGCTCGACTTCCCTGCCAGCATTTATAACGACATTGCAGACATGTACAGCCTGCCTGGCGGGCCCAGGTGAGCTGCTCCTCTACACTTGCAGGCCTCCTCACAGCAGACGTCAGGCTGGAGCAGGTGCTGACACCAGTCACAGGAGCCCTCAGAAGACTCTTGCCCTGCTCGCTTGGCCGCTGTACCCCTGAGACTGCTTGTCATCTGCTGAAGCTGCGCCCTCAGGTTGCTTCTGGAAGTGCTTAGCTTGCTCACTCACTCACTTGAAAAGTTGCTTTGTCAGATGGGCACGCCCCTACTGCACATGACTGGCTCCTCAGATCAACATCCAGAACCTGCAGCAGCAGCTGAGCAGCAGCTTGAAAGGGCTCCAAACATCACTCCTTGAGGACCAAGTTGCTCCCTCCTTGCGTTGTGCAGGGTGCTGCGACCACGGAGCAATACCTCAGCAGCTGAGCAGCAGCACAGCAGAATCCCAGACGTCATTCACCAGACCTACAGAGACACTAATCTACCGGCATCAGTGGTCCCTATGATGCAATCCTGGCACAAGTTCAACCCCAGCCATGAGCTCCGCTTCTATGATGATGCTGCCTGCAGTGCCTTTGTGCAGCAGCACTTCCCAGAGTACCTCCACGCTTACCGGTGAGGCTGTACCGCTGCGCTGCTCATCATGTCCTGCTCTTGATTGCAGGCACTTAAAATGCAGGCCCTTCACCTCTGACGCTTTGTACAGGGCCTGGTGCATGTGCTGACACACCATCAGCTCTGCAACTTCTGCTCTACCTCTGATACAGCGCTTATGCTGCTTCTGCTGTTCTCAGTTTTGCCCCATCAGCCCAGAGATGCCCTGTACAGGAGCCTGCCCAAGAATGTGGAGCGGGCAGACTTCTTTCGCTACATGGTCATCCTCAAGCATGGGGGTGTCTATGCTGACATTGATACAGAGTGCCGGAGGCCGCTGCGTGATGTCATACAGGCCCACGACAACATGGTGGTGGGCTGGGAGAACGAGTTTGCCACGCTTGAAATTGCTAAGGGCAGGTGTGCTGGGCTCGCGCTGCTCGGGTTGCAGATGCTGCTTATGCTCAGTGCTGGTTGTTGCTGAGTGCCCTCAGTCGACCCCAGGATGTTGTGTGGTGGGTTCAAACAATGGGGTCTGCTTGCACAGAGTTATGCGGGCATAAGCCCTATTTGGAGGCGAGGGTACAGAACCTCCTGATCTGCCACATCCTTGTTGCAGCGCACTGCAAGGCAACATTCTCAAAGGCCGAGCTGATCTCTGTGCCACATCAAGCACTGTTTTGCCTCTGAGGTTGCTTCATGCTGCCAATCAGTTCAGGAGAGGTGATGATCTGTGTGGCAGACCTGTCTTGAGGTGCAGCAGACATGTCCACAATGCCATCTGAAGCCTTTGGCTGCAGCTGCTGGGCCTGGCCAGGGCTGTCTGCAACTGCCCCAGCCACACTCCCCTGGCGACACACGCTCTGCTGCCGTACAGGACGTATGCACGCACCCGCCAGGTCCTGCAGTGGGTCTTTGCAGCTGCCCCCGGCCACCCAGCCCTGAGGGACCTCTGCGATCACATTGCTGCGCATGCCTCTGACGAGTTCGGTGGGAACCCGAACAGGGCCACGCTGGAGCGCACAGGCCCAGGACTGTGGACCGACATCATCTTGCAGCACGCCCGTGTGCACTTGCCTGGCGAGGTGGGGAATGTACTGAAATGCGTGCAAGAGCTTTGCCACGTCGTCAATTTGGCTTCGGAGTACGCTTGCCTGCCCAGGCGAGGAGATGTGCCCCTCTGGGATGTTGAGATGAGCCCCTCTCGGGCATTCCCTTGTGCATTGTCTGCCTGGCTGCAGGGCAGGCGCATGCTCCGAGGCATGCATCAGCCTTTCAGAGCTACTGCTGCATCTCAGGTTGCTCCACAATCCTCTGTTGAGCTGAGGATCACGCTGCCTGTACTACATGTGGATGCCCAAGGCAGTGCCACCAGCTCTTCTCTGTACACGACACCCTCCCTTGGCTTCTGGCTGTGGGGCAACAGTCTCTGGAGCTTGTGGCTTTCATACACTTTTGATCGCCTTACCGCCTGCCCTGTCCCTGCTGCAGGGCACTGACCTCTGGAGCATGAGCATACTGCACAAGTGCACAGCTCCCTCATGCTGGCAAGGCCGTGGTCCTTGAAAGCCGCTACTAAACAGCACTTCTGCTGGCCTCACCATTTCCATGGCACATGCTGCCGCTCCTGCACTCTGGTGTAGACTCCTGCTGCCTGCAGGGCAGTACTTCTGAAATACCTAGCAGTTCATGCAGTTCATGCATGGATGTCAGACCTCCTGCCCTGCCTCCTGCTGCAGGGGCCTGACCTCTACAACATGCGAATGCTGCCGCGTGTGCGCTGGGGCGCAAACCCTGGCGGCCTGGACCAGATTCCAGCAGACTCCCCCGAGATCTCTGTCCTGCACCACTACTTTGGCTCCTGGAAGTCACAGGGAGGCTGGGCGGCCAAGGCAGCGGTCAAGGTTGCCCTGCGGCATGTCTGGCGGCTGCTGTTTGGATGTCTGGCGGAGCAAGAGACAGCCTTGTTGCCGCCCAGGTCAGAGCTGGTAGTTGTGTCTATGTGCTGGAGCAGGAGGTATAGCCGTGCCGCCTGCCTCCAGCAGCACAGGATGCATGCTGTGCAGATTCAGGCTTGAGCTTCCCTCAAGGGCTGCCGAGGCAGGTCGCTGCCTTGCCCGTGTTGTATCTGATCTGACAGGCTGAGCCTCACCTGTGAGATGCTCTGCCCCAGCCTGCCTGCACAGTGCACTTCATGCACGCAGCCTGCCTACCAGGCAGCATTGGCTCAGAGTTCGCCTTTGAGGGCACCATTGACTGACTGTAGGGCAGAGGCTGCTGACCTGGGAGCCAACGGGATGGGCAGCTCAGCAGGCAGCCAGGGGCTGGTACCAGTCAGCATTGAGTGGCAACCCCCCTTCACTATGATGGTGGACCTCATTGGGCATGGCGATCTGCAGGCAGGCTGTCTGTGCATGCTGTGCTCGTTAGGTGTGCTCCTCTGCTCAATCCACAGAAGCTGAAAGCTCAATTGTCTGGGGCTCATGGCGGGCTGCAGTGCAATATGCCCTGCCGGGCAGCCACCGCACAGCTCTGGCTGGCAGTCATGCAAGCAGCCAGGGCGATTTGCATCCCAGGGCTGCCTCTAGCATCTCAACCCATCTTCAGCAAGCTGTCATGCCTGTTGCAGGCTGGGGCAGATGTCAGTGCACTGATCTCTGGCTGGGGCTTCTGGCAGCCAGCACTGGACCCAACCAGGAGGCCCACTGTGGCTGAGGTACTGTTGGGCTCTCTGGACAAGGCTGACTCAGAGCGCCAGGTCAGCTTTGTTGGTGGCTAGCTGTCCGTTTAGTGCACAGTCCGTGTTGTCCGCGCTGCCCTGCAGACTGTGATGGTAAGGGGTGATCTTGGTGGTATGCGTCGGGGGTCATCGGTCATGGAGCCCTGCCTCTACATTCACAGGAGCAAATGCTGCCTCCTATGCTTGTTGCTTACTGGCATCTGCTGTTTGTGCATCATGGCGTCCGTTGCTGCAGGTTCTTATCGACATTGGTGCAGGCATGGGCATGTTCTCTTTGGCAGCAGCTGCACGGGGCCACAGAGCCTATGCTTTTGAGCTGTCTCCAAAAAGCCTGGCGTCTCTGGAAGCCAGCATCAATGCCAATGGCTTCCAGGACCTTGTTTCTGTCCAAAAGGTGAGATGGTCTGCAGAGCAGCAGCAGAGCTGCACATCAAACACTGTGCCTCAGGGCCAGGAGTGACTTCCAGCGCTGCTGGTGTGTTTTTGTGCCAAAGGCAGGCAGCCCTTCAGAGCAGCACCAATGCAGATACACAAGCAGGGTTCCTAGCATGTCGCAGGCAAGGCAGGCATTGCAAGTTGCAGCTGAGACATGCTATTATTTGCGCTGCAGCTTGCTCTGGGCGATGCTGAGGAGGACATCTGTGTGGAAAGGGGCGGCAGCCCTGCCGAGCCACAGTTTGGCAGACGCAACCCTGAGTGGCTAGCCCCTCACCCCACACCTGAGGTCAGCTGAGCCAGGCAGGAGTTGTGCGGCCAAGACTTGCATCAGTCCTGGTGCCCTGCTTGCGTTGCTCTGAGGCAGGCACCATCTGCCACACCGGCGCATGAGCTCTGACTTCCTCAAAGTCTACTGCAGACACGGCGCTTAGGCAGCGTAGGCAGCAACTCATCAACAGCGGAACAGGATGGGGCAACCGCATGAGCTCTTGACTGCCTCTCAGCACCAGCCCTCAACCACCACAAAGTGGTTCACCCCCTTCTGGTGCCTGCAGCTGGACCTGGCTCGCGGCTATGGGCACCCCGCCCTGCACACCCTCAGCCCAAGCCTGAGGCCCACAACCCCTGCCACCATGCCATGGCAGCCCAAGCAGCTGAATGCCTCCTGGGCTGCATCCAACTGCACCCGTGTGGCTCACAGAGCAGTGGCAGCAGCAGCTGTGCCAACAGGTGTCGAGGTTGGAGCTGTGCGGATCAGTGCATCTGGTAGAGAGCGATCTGTTATTCAGGGGCTCAAGGTGGGACGGCCAGCAATTGCCCTGTCGTCCTTAGCTTGAAGTGCATGCTCGAAAGCAGTTATAGCACTGTGTCGGCTGGCACAATGGGCTCCCCATCGAGGGCTTTTAGGCTGCTGGCACACGTGCAGACCTGACCTGCTCCCGTCAGCATGCAGACACTTCTTGAGGATGCCCCTCCCAAGGTCATCATGCTGGAACTGTACCCCCACTCCATGCCTGGGGGTCCTGCAGAGGCCAGTCTACTGCTGAGGCAGCTGTACAACATTGGCTACACAGTCATGTCACACTCAGGGTGAGAGATCCTGCAGCCACAACTGCCTGCCATGTTCTACTTCAGCGGAAGCTGTCCAGATGCTGTTGGCCTGCAACACAACATCTCTGCCCTGCAGCATGCCATGCTCCAGTGACAGGCAAATCCATGTTGCTTGCAGGGCTGTCTGCGATGAGCAGTGGCGCACGGCCACTGGCAGCCTGAGCCTGCGGGGAGCCATCTCTCTTGGACACCAGGCTGGCCTGCAGAGGCCGCCTACCTGGTGTGAGCTGGGGCCAGACAGTTTTGAAAGTCTGGCGCAGCGGGGCCACCCTTACTTCCCTGAGAATATCTTCCTCACGCATAGCACAGCTGCCACACAGGCTGACCACTGAGCAGTGGAAATGGCATTGCACTGAGAAGTGGAGATGGCATTGCCGTGGCGAGGAACAGAGCGATGCCTGCTGCTGCCAATGTGCACTGGGCAGCAGTTGCAGAAGCTGGAGGCCATCAGCATCATGACTGTGGCAGGAAGACGCTCAGTGCTTGCCCCAGCCTGGGCCCTGCCGCAAGCCTCTCATGCTGTATAGAGGGTTGCTTTGCTGCTGAGGCTCCTGTTCTTCTGTGACAGACTGGCCCAGAGATCTTAGCGTAGAGAGCTGCTGCTTTGCACTTGAACATAACACTTTGCCTTTTGCTTGATGACTCTTTGCCAACAGATCCAGTAAGACTTTCCTTCTGCTGGTGAGCAGGAGTTTCACAGTTGAGTTGACATGATGCTCGCCCGGAGGCAAGACCGGCCAGGCCGATGTCGTGAACTTACAGATTACGCGATGACTGCATGGAGCAAGGCTGTCTTGGTTTGAAGCGTGGCGATGATGGACACCCAAGAAGAGCAAGGAGGAGAGACCCTGGCAGGCAGGCCTGCATGTGCATTTGCCAACATGCTCATACACAGGCATGCTTCAGTAGCTCACGCAGTGAGCTACACTGCAGGCAGCTATGAGGTGCTGAGGACCATAGGAGCAGGCTCCTTTGGCACTGCGCTCCTTGTCAGAACACGCAGCACAGGGAAACTGGTCGTGATCAAACAGATCCGCCTCCAGGAGCTTGGGACAAAGGACAGGCTGGAAGCCATGAATGAGGTGATCTGGGTGCTGGCAGTGGGCAGCAACACAAGGACTACCACCCCCAGCCACCAGGGTCCCAACTCATTTTTCAAAGCTTGTGCGTGTGATGAATGGCCCAATTCAGAAGGAAAAGCAATGTGTATGCCTGGTCTCGTGGCAACCTGCTGCCTGTAACGACAGCAGCACCCTGCACACTGGCTGCAGGTGACCTTGCTGGCACAGTTCGATCACATCAACATTGTGAGGTACCATGGCTGCTTCACTGAGGTAAGCCTGTGCCCATGATGCAGCCCCAGCCTGTGTCTGCTTGCACCCGGCGTGGGTGTGATGCCGAGCACTACACATGCCACATCCCAGCATTCCAGCAGCAGTGCCGGCTGGCCCACTGCACTCTGTTGCCTGGGCTGGAGATGCAGCCCTGTTCTGTAGCATGCTTCAGGCGGGGACGCTCCACATAGTGATGGAGTACGCTGATCAGGGGGAGCTGAGTCATGCAGTCCAGCAGGCTGCTGCTGACAACACCCCCTTTCAGGAGGACCAGATAATGCTGTGGTGCGCTGTTGTGCAAAATCGTGGCATTCTGTGCATCAGGTCGCACGTGCAAGTCAGGCGGCGATGCAAGCTCTGGCTGCTGGCCCAGTGGACACACAGCCTGCCCACCAACCACTGCATTGTGGGACTTGGATCCTCTGCTGCTGGCCTGCAGGTTCGTCCAGATTCTGCTCGCGCTCTGGCACGTGCATGGAAAGAGTGTGCTGCATCGAGACCTGAAGCTCTCCAACATTTTCATGTCTTATGGTAAGGGAAGCTGAAAGCGCCACAGACAAATTTGTTGGCCGCCCTCCTGTGCTGCTTGCACAACCAGCGCTGCAGCGTACGCCACTCTGGGAAAACTACAGGGGCCCTCTCTGCAGGCGGGGTGCTCAAGCTGGGGGACTTTGGGATTGCCAGGGTCCTCTCCACAGGGTCCCAGCTAGCCCACACCATTGTGAGCCGAGAGGGATGCCTGCATACGGCTTGGAGAATGTGTAGACTAGTGCCAAGTGCTGTCACTGCAGCTCCACTCAGCCCTTTCCTGCTTCCAAAAGCATCACAATCTGTCGCTCCACAGTGCATGCAAGATGCAACAGCTGAGACCTTGCCAGCTCTGCAGGTTGGCACACCTTACTACTTGTCCCCTGAGGTCTGTGAGGACAAGCCGTATGACACCAAGTCAGATGTGTGGGCTGTGGGATGTGTGCTGTATGAGCTGGTGAGCGCTGCATCTGACACGCCTGGCGAGCAACCACACCAGCTACCGGCTGCACTTACAATTTCAATGATGGCCTGGACGATGCCGAGTATCTTTGCCATGACTCCATGCTGCCTCTCTGCATGCCTCGTAGTGCTCATCCTCCAGAGCGTGGCGGTGTGCATAGATCACTGCCTGGCCATGGGGTCATCCAGCGCTGGGGCAGCCTTCTGCAAGTTTATAAAGCACACCACTCAGCATCCCTTGCAAGAAGTGCAGGCCTACCAAGAGAGAAGCAGCTGCCCATGCTGACTTCTGCCTCTCAGGCATCAAGCAACCGCGTCCCGAGGCTGGGCAAGCGCCTAACTTACCTGCAACAGCGAATTTGTTAAGGGCTGCTCATGTGGCCATGCAGGTCACCCTGAAGCGCGCTTTTGACGGCCAGAGCCTGCCTGCGCTGGTGGTCAAGATCCTCAGGGGCCGCTACCCACCTGTGCCAGCTCAGTACAGCAGCAGTCTGCGGGGCCTGGTGGACAGCTTGCTCAAGCAGAAGCCACAGGTGCTCCCTGCTGGACCCTGCAGATGCTGCTGCCTGCTTGAAGGGCGGCAACCAGGAGCGCTGTGCACATCATCTGCCTGCCCATCCTGTGCCGCAAAGCCTGATGTTGGACGGCAATGGAGGAACGTGGTCAGCTACGACAAGTGCTGCATGCTGCATGCCTCTTGCTGAGCCTGGACCAGAACAGGGGTGCCTTGGTGCAGGCGCGGCCGTCGGTGCAGCAGCTGCTGCAGCTGCCTTATGTAGCTCGCTATGTGGAGCGCTATGCGCAGCAGATGGTGCAGCTGGCAGATGCACAGGGGCAGGGAGGGCTGCAGGGTGCGCTGCTGTCGCCCCCATCTGCAGCCAGGTGGGAGCCTCTGTGCCACCTTGAGCTGCTGCGTGAAGTGTGGAGGCCAAGCTTGACCCACAGCAGGCCACTCACTGTTCCCTGCTGCCAGCATGCTCCTGACTTGCACTACGATACCGAGGACTTAGTGGCAGACGTCCTGCTGTATGTTGAAAGCCGCCGCTCAAGCCCCAGTTTGAGTGATAAGTCCATGCTGCATCTCTCCTGTGCAGGCCACATGCAACCCTGATGATCAAGGGCTGCAGCGTGGCTATCAATCCAGCTGTAGCACCTGCTGAAGATGCAGCTACAGCTGACTTGAAGATGGGACTAGGCGAATCCCCAGCTGTGGAGGGAGGCAGCTCTGATGAGGGGGCAGCAGAGCAGGAGCAGAGAACGGTGGCAGGGCCAAAGTGAGTAGCCACACAGAGTCTGCTGCAAGCTTGAGCAATGCTGCGTTCCTTCTTGCCAAGGTGGCACCAGGTCAGGACCCTCCTCTCATCCTGTTGCTGCTGTTGAGTAGCTAATCCATGGGGGCCAAGCATTCCCCAATTCCAAAGCGTTTCCGGGGCCCATGCAGCACATGTCGCTGCCTGCATGCTTAGGGTACCACCGGCGCTGATTCTCAGGGGAGGCGATCCACTGAGCCTGACAGCAAGTGGGCACCACCTCAAGGATGGCTCTCAGCAGCAGCCACCAGCCTGCGGGGCGTGAAAGCATCACAGTCTGCATGCAGACCCTGCTGCTGCACTGCATCCACCATCATGCAGCCGCGCAGTCTCCTGCAGGGTGGGCAACAGCCCCATCTCGCGGGTGACACTGGTGGCCGCCTTTCACCGCAGCCAGGAGGCCGAGGCGGCGCGTGCCAAGATTCTGGCAGAGCGTGCGCTCCGCAAGGAACGGGCTGAGCAGCGGGCCCAGGAGGAGGCGGCCGCTGCAGAAGCGCGGGCTCAGGTGCGGCAGGCGTCTCAGGTGAGCTGGGAACTGGGTGGGGACGGCTTCTGCATTGTTGTGCAGAGACCGCTGCAGAGGTACAGGGTGCAGTGCAGCAGGAATTTCTGGCATGCAGGCCTTGCAGGCGTGAACAGCGTAGGCCGTGTTTCATTCCTGTGTGGACTTCCCAACATAGGCATTTCCGGGATGCAGGCAGCTGGGGCATGTGCCCATACAGGCAGCCAGCATTGGTGTGTGCGGTAGGCTGTCTGCAGGGCATGTTGTCGTTCTTCTCAGGCTTTGGAGCTTTGCACATCATGGTAGCCTGTCAGCCATCTGTCACCTGTTGACCCCAATTTGATGTGACTGCATGGCCTTTGAGCCTGGCTTCAAGAACACCCTGTGCCTCTGGCAGGAGCACAGGCGCAAGGAGTTGGCTGATCTGGCAGCAGCGCGTGCCAGCAAGGCAGCTGCGGCAGAGCAGGTGTTGCGGGATCGGGAGGCGCTCCGAACTGAGCAGCAGCGCCGCGAGCTGCAGCACCTGCAGGCCCACCGCCAGGGGCTCAAGGCAGTGAAGCCCACGCTGGACCGGGCAGCGCTGCAGGACCTGGGGCAGGCCTTTGCTGCCAGGCTGCAGGTGGGCGGGCCTTACTGCCACGATGCCGAGCAGCAGTTGGCAGAGGCCATGGCAACCCAGATGGCTTGAATTGTGCAGGAAGTCCCGCTTGGATTGAGTCCAGTTGTGCACATCAGGCCAAGCCCCCATTGCTGTGGCCTCATGACCACGCCCTGAAGCTGCTCCATGATATGCAGGGCAGCAGCGGTACAGCTTGCTGTTCAGCCTCCCTCTCCTGCTTGTAGGGCAATGTGCCAGACGCTCCTGGCCCCTCTGGTGCAGCAGCCTCCGCAGACTGCCAGGACGAGGGCTTGCCGCTGCTCAGCACTGCCTCAGCCCCTTTGGCGGGGGAGCACACGGAGCCTGCAAAGGCGGCCTGGCACACCTCCCTTGCCCAGCGCTCGGCATCCTCACGCCTGCCGGATGGTGCACAGCCACCTTCACCTGCCGGCGCCAGGCTCGCAGTGCCTACCTCTCTGCAGGCAGCCTGCCAGCGGGACCCCTCCCAGCCAGGGCCAGCAGCGGCAGCAGGACCTGAGCAGCAGCCTGCTGCTGCTGCAACTGATGGCAGTGCAGCAGTACAGAGACCTTTCAGGCCTGGGCTCCCAGGTCAGGCTACCAGCGAGCCCACGACTTGCAGAGCTGCCCATTCACCATCGCTTGTATTGGATACTGCCGCACAGTGCTTCCAGGCAGCAGCTCGAGGCCCAAAGCCCCAGAGGTTGACAGCCCAGCATTCAGGATGTCTACCAGCTGACAAAGACCCATCTGGTACCTCAACAGCCCCTAAGCTTGCAAGCGGTGCAGCAGCAGACTGTCTGCAGGCTGAGCAGCCGGCAGCAGTAGCCCTGACGCCCCTCAGCAAGGCAGAGGCTGCCCAGACTTTCAGAGATTGGATGCGACAGCAGCGGGCGCAGGTCCAGCCAGCAGCCCCCTCCGTAGAGGTGTTCTGCCCCTGCGGCTCCAAGCCAGCCGAGCTGCCAGCTGGCGTGGTGGTGCATGCACAGGCAGCCATCCCCAGGTGCGGCTAAACCCCACTGAGCCACTGCCTGAGGAGCTATAACCTGCTGCCCAGGGCTGCACAAGCTTCATGGTGCCACATCACAGCCCCACGCCCAGATGTGTGATGGCAAGGAGTGACACCGCCTGTGCAGAGCACCAGAGGAGCCCTCTGCTGCGACGGGAGCTGCTGGGGGCCCTCAGCCTGGATGGGGAGACAGGGCACCTGTGCTGCAGGTTCTCACTGACATCCAGGCGAGTGCATGTGCTGTGAAGCTGCTTGACAGCCCCCATCAAGGTGCTGGCCTGGCAGCGCCCTGCTTGCAGCCTTGCTGCACACAAAGCATGGCTTTCGACGGTAGCATGGTGTCCGCAGGATGCTCTGCAGCCTCAGGGCTGTGCCTCCCAGGAGACCTCCACATCTGCGTCTCCGCTGCTACTCCAGCTTCCTTCCCAGCCTGACAGTGTACCGCTCCATGCAGCTGGTGAGACTTGCGCAGCACCCTCTGACTGCTTCATGTGTTGCAGCAGGGACCATGTACCCAAGCTGTGTGGCTGTGCAGAGACCAGCAGGCTCTCTGCAGCCAAGGCTGAGCTGCTACGTGTCACACTGGAGGCCGAGCTGGGGAGTGACACCCTCATTGCAGCTTACAGGTGTGGCTCCAGTTTGCTGTGCAAATTGAGCTGGGCACGTTTGGCACAGGCTGTCCCATTCAAGCCTCTGCGCTGCAGGTACTTAAGACATGCTCAGACTACCTCTGAGGAGGGACCAACAGAGCCAGCACTCAAGCAGATCCTAGGGCAGCGGCTTCACCTCTGCACACAGATCAACAAGCTCTTACTTCTAGAAGATGCTGTTTTTTGACATGTGAAGCGTTCTGGAATGTGGAAGTAAATAGACTAAATCAGGGAGACCCACATCAAAATTTTGTGCAACCGACATGAGCGATGTCCTGAGAAACATCAAGACCTGCCCCGAGAAGTGGCTGACTGCTCCTGCTGCTGACGGGAAGCGCGGTCAAGGCTTGCGGCAGCACTAGCTATGGCTTGGTCCCAAGACTGCTGATGTGATGGACGTCTGGGCTTTGTAGCCTCAGACTCTGCATTATCTCCAGTCTGAGCAGCAGTCTGCTCAGATGTTTGGCTCCCTGCAGAGCCCTGGTGAGCCTGCTCAGACGCTTGACCATCCTGTCTGTCCTGGTCCGTCTGCTCGGACATCTGGCTCCCTGCGAAACCCTGCTGGCTGCTTGTGGGCGCTGGCACTTGCTGGGACTGCTGAGCCTTCAGAAACGCCTGCTCCTTCTGCTGCTGGGCCCCAAGATTCAGTGCCTTGTGCTGCTGACTGTAGCGCTGTCCGTGGTGCGGGTGCCAATCATCCTGATTCTGCTGGTGCCTGCTTGGCGAGCCATGCCCTGGCTCATCCAAAGGCTCAGCAAGGAAGCGCCACAGGCCTCCAATGATCATGAACAAGAAGGGCACCACATAGAGCAGCAGGAACAGGGTTATGGCCAGGAAAACCAGCGTCTGGTACTCTGCAGCCAGTACAGGAAGCTGTGTAAAGGTAGCCTTTGAGCAGCTAGAATTGAGGCACGTAGGCAAGCACTACAGAGAATCTTCCCTCAGCATGGCGGGCCGCCAGATGCACCCGAGCAGGTACTGCCAGGCAGAGGGTACTGTCCCTGCGCTTGCACAGCAGCTGCAGCCGCAGCACGTCAGCAAGCATGTGCTGGCACTAGAAGCATGTCCGCAGTACTGCAGAGGGGGGCTGCAGCAGTCGCAACTTTGACGGCATGCCCACCTGCCAGGTGTCGCAGGTTGATGCGGAACCCCTTCCTGCGCAGCCACAGCATGGTGTCCTGCGGCAGTGAGAAGCCTTCAGTTCACGGCAGGCAAGCAGTGTCTGCACTGCAGGACCCTCACAGCCTCCTGCCAGGTGATGCAGTGCAGCATCCCACTCCCTGACAGGAGGGACATTGACCATCTGCAGCATCGAAACACCTAGCACACCCTGACCCTCCCTCAGCCAGTCTTCCCCTGCCTGGGTGTGTTGGAGGAACAGTGTGTGCACAGGCAGCATCCGATTCTTGCACCACTGGGCAAGCTGCCCCACCTTCACCATCCCGTGGCCAGATGTCTCCTTGGCCCCGACTGGCTTGTCAAGCCCCAGCAGGCCATTCAGCCACATTGACAGCTTCACCAGGCTGACAGCCAGGATGCGGGACTCATTGGGCTGTACGGGGGCAAACATGCGGTCCCCCTTGAGCTGCGCGTGCTTGCTGATGCCCCTGTTGAGGTTCTGCAGGGTGGCAGCAGGGGCGTTGAGTTGACGGGCATGCTGGCTTGCACAAGTGGCAGGCGCGCAACGATCAGGGTCAGAGCACAGGGCGTGCTGATGCCTTGCGCCCTGCAGGGGTCAGCTTCCAGACGTTGGCAGACCCAGAGGCCAAGCAGGCCACGGGCGTGGGCCTGCCAGCAGGACGTGCAGTCCACATGTGTCCTGCAATGCGCCTCAAGAGACTTCTGGGACTACAGTGGGCGCCAACCCCCCATGCATCAGTGCAAAGGTTACTCACTGGCGCTGGCCCTGCGTCGCTCGCCGGTTGGATGGGCGCTGCCGACGCCAGCTGCGACATGGGGAACACATCCAGCGCCAGCTCCTGTGCCTGCACTTGAAGGACACGTCAGGCAGTGGGCCTTCAGAGGACCCCAGACAGCCCCCTGGCGAGACAGGTGCAACTTGTCTCCTGCGGCACCATGGCATCGATGCCAGGATCTTGGGTGAGGCAACAGACTCAAGACGCCCCAGCCATCAGACGTGACAGCAGGCTGCTGCCACAGTGGCTGCCATGTGCACTCCACATGCACTTCATGTGGCTGTGCTGCCCCGGTCACAAGACACAACACCGCCTCTTGACTGCAAAGCGCCAGACTACTGCACAGCGAGGGCACTGGACTCCAGACAGCAGCAGCAGCATGCATGACTGCCACAGCGGCTCTGTCACCTGCTGGTGGAGGTCTCTGCTGGCACCCGCGGTCCACTTCAGGATGGCCTGAATGGTGGCTGCTGCACTGCCAGGGTCTGCTGAGAAGGCCACAAAGCGGGGCAGCTCCTGCAGCAGGGGACAGCGGTGTCCCGTTGTGAGGCAGCAGCACCAGACCCTCCGCGTCAGGATGACCCAGACAGCTGCTGCACTGCCAGCGTCAGCTCACAGCGCCATACACTTGGGCCCCTGCTGCAGAGACTGCTGTCAGAATGTGAGCAACGTGGGGCCAGAATGACATGGGGGGAGCCTGCGACCGCAGCTTTGGTGCTGCAACATGCAAAAGGGAATGAGCGATCTGACGGGCTGTAAAAAGCGACACGGTGGAATTGGACTTCTCAGAGGCAGCAATGCCCCCAGGCAGCATTGTCCAGCCTGCAGGGACCAAAGCAAAGCACACATTCATTGCTCGCTGAGTGCAGCCTTTGGAGATCCTGCTGTGAGTGCAGCTTAGCCATTCAACTCACTTAGTCGGCGAAGCAGCCACTGCCTGGCCTGCTTGGTAGCCAAAACTCTTGCTGCTGTCAATCAACACACAAGCAATGCATGCGGCTCATGCAAACAGCGCCTTGCGCAGTGAGGGGCCTCACTGGCGACGCCTGCATGGCCCGCTTGGCGGCAGAGGCATTGGCGGCCGCCTCAAACTCCTGCGCCTGGTTGAGCAGCCAGGGCAGCACGTCCATGTAGCCGCTGCTGGTGGGCTGCTGCCCCTCACGCAGCTCCATCAGATCACTCTCCACTGCCCTCAGCACACTGCTCAGCTGGGGGGCAGCCTTCAGCATTGACAGCACCTGCAGGGGCACACAGGGCCCCGCTCAGCTTGTCACTCACAGCCAGGCAGGCCGTCTGCACTGTCAGCACTGGGGATGAGATCAGCCCTCAAGCCGTCACTCAACATCTGCAGACCTGCCCCCAGATCGTCAGCATCGCCTGCACACTGGGCTACCACAGAGCTTTGACAACAGCTTTGCATGCCTCCAGCTGTGTTGGCGCTCATAGGCAGACCAGGCAGGCTGCACTAGTTGTTCACAGGCCTTGTTCTTGCCAACCGCTTTCACCAGACTGCCATGCAATCCAGCCTGGTGCCTGCAGCGGCGGCAGCATACTGCTGACAGCACTGGCTTGGCACGTCTGTGCTCTGCCACTGGGGCAGAAGCAACACCTGTGGGACCTGGGCAGCAGGCAGCCTCCCAGACACAGGCCAGCCCCAGTCAGACAGCATGTCTGGCATGGCCACGGACACCGGATCAACACGGTGAGCTCAGGGGTCCTATGTGACCTCTGGAGCGCCTCCGCTGGTGCTCAGACTCACCTCCAGCCCATAGCACACTCATGCTCACCTTAACCAGCTCAGTCAGCGCCTCCTTGGCGCTGGACTTGGCCCGGGCCAGCAGCATGTTGAGCAGCGCGGGCAGCAGCAGGGAGTAGAAGGGCAGGTTGCACAGCACATAATTCAGCCACACCCCCGGGTCATACTCGGCTGGCCTGTCCTTGACCGCCGCGCCTGCCCTGCAGGAGGCAGCATTGACCATCTTGACTGCAGTGCAGCACAGCACGGGCTCCAGTTGGAGGGCTGTCCCTGCCTGGACCAGCTTCTCTGTGAGTGGCAACAGCTCCTGTGCCGTGTTGCTGACCATATCCAGCAGCACAGCACATGACTGTGCCACCTACCTGAACCACCTGCAGCTGAGCCCGCCTCTGGCTGCGGTGGTCAACCCGCAGCGCGTGGATCAGGCTTGGAACAGCTTTGCCTGTCTGCCCGCCAAGTCCTGTGTGCCACCAACTGGCACCCCCTCAAGGCATGCTTTGCAGGCTCGGCCCGCTTGGCTGCCGCACATCCAGGCACAGGGGCACAGCCTGTGAGTGGACCACACGCAGCAGTTTGCAAGTGTGTTGTTCCCCCTGCTGGCACAGTGGGACACTGGAGCATGTGCAGGCCTCAGTCACAAATGGGGCGCTGGAGACAGGAGACAGGTGGTGGCGCCCTGGCTGACCTGGTGCCCTGCCTGTCCCCGGGGACCACAGTGTGCAGCAGCTGCGAGGCCTTTGCACTCATCGTCCCCTGGCGCTGCAGGGGCGAGGCCGTTGCAGGCTCCTTCGGCCCGATGGGGGGAGCCCACCTGCATAAGCAGGGAGTGGATGCTTGAGGCATTGCTGCAGAGGGCGGCTTGGCCACAGCTTAGTCACTGCCGCAAGTGCAGGCATGAGTTGGCAAAGCCTGCAGGCATGAATGCATGTCGCCGCCACTCCCACACCGTCATCTGTTCCAGGTCCCAGGCTGACCAGCCGGTTGCAGGGTGAGTGCCCTCACACAGCAAGAGATGACCAGGCTGCCTGCCCCCAGCATCATGACCTCTACTGGCTGCACCCAATCTGCCATACAGCAACTTGCCAGGGAGCAGCATAGATCAGGTACAAATTGACAAAGGCGCCAATGTCAGAGCTCTCTGGCCAGCCCTGGAAGCCACGCTTCATGTAGCGGTAGAAGCGCTTGGACACAGCCTGCAGACACACAAGCAACCTCTGTTGCCTGCATGGCCCAAGCTGCGGATACAGTGCACACACTGCACTGTGGCAGTGCATTGCTGATGCGCTCCAGAGCATGCTTGGGGGCATGCCCTGTGATCCACTCTGTCCAGAGCAGGCAGCGCTGCAGCAACGCAGGTGATGCAACAGAAATGCATGAGAGACCAGGTCCACATGTGGGCACACCTGCCAGGGAGGCGTTGCCCCCTGAGCCAATCGTGGTGGTGGGGGTGGGGCATGACTGCCCAGGCCCCTGTACGCCTTGGGTCCCACCTCTGGCACCTGCACCACCCACCCCCGCCTGGTCAGTCACGACAATGAGGGCAGCCCCCCCTTTATTAAAGACAGCATGCATGTAGGGTGAGGCGCCTGTGCGGATGCTACATGCAGGCGTGATGCACTCCCTGGCCCTGCTCGCAGGCTGTAAAGACAGTCGTACAGCACCTGCACAGACAACAGCAGCAAGCTTGGGCAGCGCATCCCGCGGGGCCCGGGCTGCAGGCAAGATAGCAGAGGGCCTGCAGGAGGGACCAGGGGAAGGGCTTGCTGCCTTTGCCCCTGGCTGACGCTGCGCAGGGGTCCTCTGGCTGGTGGCAGCTAGCTAGTGGCACCTTGCAAGGCCCTTTGTAAACCTCAATCGCCACAGCTGTAGCACAACTGTCCTGTCTTGAACACAGCAATATGCCTTTGGGCACTGCGGCACACTAGCCTGTTGGCAGACAAATCACATAATGTGCAAGCAACGTCATCAGCTTGCACAGCAACAGCCACAACCCAAGTTGCATGTCAGGGGGGCCCGCCTGCGGCAGCTGCTGACACACACCTGTACTGCAATCAGAGGCAGCCACCCAGACCGCGCCTTGGTGTCCAGTGCCCACTGAGGCTGCTTGCGCCCCTGCTGGTCCCGCTTCTCCACAACAGTCAGGTGCCGGGTCAAGGCCTGCAGGGCATGTTTGTCTGAACTAGAAATCAATCAGAGGGTACTCGCTGCAGTTTGGCGGGCCCGCTGCAGCTGGCTGGTCACCAGCAAGGCTGCCTGTGATTGACTGTGAGGCGTGCCCCGCTGCAGCAGGCCAGGTCACAGCAGGGCCGCTGGTGATGCTGGAATATGGCCTGCGGCGGCTGCCATGGTCCCAAGAGGGTGTCAGCCAGGCTGCAGATGGGCTTGATGCCATGGCTGTCGGCACAGCCTCAGAGGCAAGTGAGCAGTGACATGAGCAAGCAGAGTCGACGGGCAAAGCACTCGGTACTGGGTACAACAGATCATGAGTAGCAAGCAGATGATTTAGTTGTTAGGGCATGTGTTTGCAGTCAACATCAACAGCTGTGATGTGTTGTGGCTGACCAGTGCTTTGAAGATACACACAGCATGAACGCATGAACGCAGGAAGCAGATGAAGTGTTTGAAGTCTCTCCTGTGGATTTCCGGTTACTGACCAATGCAGCAGCCGCCCACCTGCAGCGCTGCCAGGGTCCCAGCAGACGGCGGGCGGTACACAGCAGCCGAGGCTGGGCGCAGGTCTGAGGTGGCACGGGGCACTGGCTCATCCCCATCAGTCAGCCAGTACTCCACCAGGATGTTCAGCATGACAGCCGCCTCATACTGAGCAGGCCCTGCAGGTCACAGAGTCGCGCCTAGGCCCACTGCAGGTCAAGAGCTGCTGCTGAGAGCGGCAAGCAGTTGACGGGTCCTACAGCGGCCTTCTTGACTGTGGCCCACCAGACCACGAAGCACCCCTCAGGGAAGCCAGCCCCATGCGGCCTCTGGCGCAGACGCACTGACACAGCAGCCGCACTGGCACAGCAGCCGCCCAGCACATCCCAACAGCCGGGAGGTGCCCCAGACATGCTAGCTGCATGGCCACACATTGCCAATCACCTCCATGGTACTAGGCCTTTCGGACGTCTGTGCAGGTGGAGTCAACTGCCCACCTGAGCCGCGTGGCAGGAGTGCCTCCATGTACTGCTGCAATAGGTGCAGGTAGGGGTTAGCTGCCGCCTGCCCCACGCCTTTGGGCTTCGCGCCCCCGACCACAGTCCCCTGCAAAACATCAGCTGGGCCTGAGTGTCTGTATGGCAGCGGCCAGGCCAGGGCTCCAAGTGCTACTGTCGGGACCAGTGTCCTTGCTCAGGTCAGCATTGGTTGGCCTGCAGCCCATATCAGTCTGGCAACATCTTTACAAGCCCTTGCTAGCTCCTGATTGCGTGCTGGAGAAGGCTTCAAAAGAATCTCCCAGGAAGGACAACTCAAAGGAACAAAGCTGCCCCTCAGGGTGGCCTCCACTGCCTGCTTGGCTGGGGGATGACCACCTGCAGCTGCACTGGAGCAGCGACTTTGGCTGCATGTATGACAGACCCGGCGACGGCAGATCAGGCTGACCCACCACCGACTGCTTGACAGAGGACATGGTGCGCAGCATGGTGGTTGTCTGGGTGCGCTCCAGGGTCCCGCCCGCCGCTGCGGGCGCCTCCTTCGTGGCAGAGAATGCGAGCAGCGCCAGGAACCACATCTGCGGCTGGACCACCACACGAGCCTGGCCATCCTCAGCGCTGATGCTGCCTCTGTACTGAGGCCATGCGTTGAGCTGCTGCACTCCCAGGTCGTGCGCCAGCAGCATCTGCGTGCACAGCGTAGTGCTTGCATGGGTAGGCTGCACGCTCAGTACCTCACTGAGAAGTACAGCAGGTCCCGGTCCAGGTCTCCATCTGATGCAGCATCATACATGGACCAGCAGAAGGTGGCGGGGCATGGAGATGCACCAAGCAACACACCAGCAAGTGCAGCAATGCCCACTCTAAAGCTGCATACGCCCAAACAGCAGAGTGGGGCTCAGCATGCCGGGACACCAATGTACAGCAGCGTCTAGGGCCAGTGTCGCGCTCAGGGCCTGCATTTCTCAAGATGGACTGTGCTGCACCAAAGGAACCATGAGCAAGATGCATTCAACTTGGGCCTTTGCCTGCCCAGTCCCGCACCTTGGTCAGGGCAGGCAGCACTGCTGTGGTCAAGGTGAACCTTAGGTTTGCGCTGCCGTCCCCACGCATTGCTTTCTGCACCTTTCCTGCAGGTGCCAGATATGACGGCCCTCACGCGGTGCAGACTTGCATGGTGATGAGGGTTGCCTTTACTGAGACTGCTACACCTGGGCATAGCTGAGGCGATGTCATTGGCAGCGCTTCTGGCAGCATGCTTGCAGGTGCGCACCTTGGGGCCCAAACATCTGCATGAGCTTGTCAAAGTCTTCTGGCGCCCTGACCTGCACAACAGGACGGTGCATTGCTCAGCAGTTTGGGCATGCAGTCTCGGTGCCAAGCATGCAAGCGAGCCATGTGCCTTGCAGCATGCTCGGAAATGCCAGCTGGCAAACATTTCTGACCTATCAGCACAAACATGGCGCTGCTCTTGCGGGGGTTGCTTCCCAAGTTGCTCGCTGAACACGCCCACCCGCCATACTGAGGGACAGACTGAGAAAGGGTGCGCAGGAGGCGCACTGCACCTGACTGCCACCAAGAGCCCCCGCCAGCTCGAAGGCTCCAAGCATCATGGTGGCAGAGGCATCACACCGTCAGCAGTGAAGCAGCCTTCCATTCTCATGTATGCTAGGAATGCATGGTGCCCTGCTCCCTTGGTGTTTGGCAAATTGCTTCATGGCTTACCACGGCTGACAGCCAGCTAGGGCCCTCCTGGTCCATGCCAAACAGGCGAGACACCAGCCCTGCCAGCAGGTTGCTGATGAATGTGGCACCATCCCTGTGGTCACCCAGGAAGCGCTCCACCTCGCGCAGCTTGCGCAGGAGGGGTTCATCTCTCCGCATGATCATCCCCACCAGCTCCTTTTCCTGCCTGTCGTCCATGGCTGCTTTGGGATGGCAGTGGGCAGGCTTGAGCCTCTGGTTGCAGCAGTTGCTGGTGACCCTCAATGCCCCATGTCAGTCTTTGCTTCTCAAACTGTGGTCCGCAGCTTGCTATGTGGGCCTGCTCACCATCGCGCGAGCTGCATGCATAATGTGACCCATTATGGCTGCAGTACTAGGATCAGCACATGCAATCGATGCATCACCATATAGACCAGATCAAGACAGGCATGAGTTCATGGCAAGCACTTGAAAGCGGATTTTGACAAGGCTTGGCCCATCTTCAGATCAGGAATCTCTTGGGCCCCATTCACTTTACCTGGAGACTCAGATCGGTGCAGCTTTCCTCCATGTAGTTTCACGGGTAGAAGGAGAAGAGGCAACCTGACAACCAAGTGAAAACTTCGATGATCTGCCAAGACCCTGTGCTGTAGACACCTGGCACAACGATCACCAGCAAGTGCCCATGGCAGATTGGCACGGAAAGGAGTCCAGGTGCAGCCGTAGGTCAGCCCTTGGGGGGGGGCATCATATCATGGTGAATCTGAGGGCCTGCCAGAATTCAGTACAGAGCACTGCCTGTAAGACTTCCCTGACAGCAGTGATCAGCAGAGCCCAGCAAAGTGATCAGCAGAGCCCTCAGACAGCAGGACAGCAAGGATGCAGGTAGCCAGCATGCAGCCCGTCTTGAGGAAGGCTTAGCCCCTCGTTGTTCTCCAGCATCTCAGACTGGCTCAGTTAGTCCATGCCTGACATGCCATCCGCAGCTCAGCACATGGAAAAGGGCAAAACTGATGGCACCTAACAGAGCTTCCACTGTCAGCAGCTGGCAGCATGCCTGTTGGTAACATCATCTGCTGCAATCAGGGCATGCTGAAAGCAAGCATGGCAGCTGAGCTGTATGTTTTGTGTTTTGCTACTCTCCATGCACCGCAAACCGAAAGGACGACCAGCTGTTCTCTGTTGGTATGTGCAGCTGATCATTCGGAGTCACTGACACCAATATCTGAAATATCTCAACCAGCATGTGATGATGTTGATGACTTTTATGTAGGCACAGAACTTTGTGCTGCCTAAGACAAGGCATGTGCAGGTCTGTGCGCCCATCTGCTACAGGTGTGCTGATCATGATGATAACACATGCTCAGGTGTCATGGGGCAGGTGCAGAATTCTGAAATTCGAAGAAGAACTGCAGTCACATCAAAGGAAGAGAGCGCCAATGACTGGCAAGACCTCGCCTGCAATGTTCACGGCAGCTCCAGCAATCCCTAGGTCCTGCGATGCGCAACCTGGGCACCCGTCTGTCGAGCCTGGCCCATTGTATGGCGGAGGCTGCGGGGCAGACACAAAGTTCCCATTGTCGTCGCAGTAGCCTGAGATGCCATCAAACTGTTGCCCAAGCACGTAGTCATCGTCGCAGTTCCCTACAACAGCAGGGCTTGCTCAGTATGAGGGACCACAGGGCTGCCAAAAGGGGCTTGTCTGCTCAGGCACTCACCCTGCAGCAAGTGGCGGCCAGCAGTGGGCAGTTGCGCTGAGGGCGGCTGGTTCAGAGCAAGCGGCGCAAAGCCTGTGGAGGGTGCCATGGCCAGTGCAAATGCCGCTGAGTTGGTCTGTGTTTCCCATGTGAGGGTGGCATTTGAGTCAGGGCCAGTCACCTCAGCCAGAGCATGCTGAGTGTAATTTCCTGCATTGCATGTCGCATGGTAGAGATGTTGTCCTGCTCAGGCGTATAGGATGAACACTACCAAAGCGGCAAGTACTCACGAATATCGATGCCGCATATCACGGCGCTAGTGGTGAGGGCATCTGGCCCGCCAATTATGTTGGCATTGGTACCAGCTGCAGTGAGGCCTCCAATATTGACAGCTGCCAGATGAACTGAGGCAGAGATGTTGTTGCTCATCTGAACTGCCACAACATTGGGATCTGCTCCAGCTGCTACCTACGATGCATTGAGGGCATGACGATGCATCTAGCCGGTGTCACAACAGATTGTGCGCTGTCTTACCATGTTGAAGCCAGTCTCCACTATGTCTGTGATACTGTTCTGCACAGTTCCACGTGACGTCCCCGCTGCCTTCGCAGCAGCTGTGCCCTTAGCCGCGTTGCTGTGCACAATAGTAGGGATGAGGACGGCTGTGTTGTTCTTTGTCAGCTGCATGGCATCTGACAAGCCTCAATCAAGCCTGACAGGTGCCTGACACATTTTAGACATGCCGTCAAGAGCATTGGTGAGCAAGAGACTCACATCGTTGATGGTGACATTGGCTCCCTGTACAGAAGACAGAGCTGCTGCAACAATGCCTGCAGTGATCTGGCTGTTGCTGCTTGCTGTAACAGCGAGATTGGCAATGGTGCTGGCCGGCAGTGACGCCTGAGTTGTTGCCCACAGCATTGCAGCTTGCATGCAGCTGCTTGATGTGCTGTTCTGGCTATATAACGCCATGCGGCTCCCGAACTCAGTTGCGTTGCCTTCAGGTGCGGGAGCTCATGTCAGCTTGACTCATGGGGGGTTGCTTCTGTACAGGGGGCAACAGAAACTCACCTGACACCATGTCTGCTGCCAGCAAGCGTACACATGCTGGCAGCCCGGCCCACAAGTAGCCCCCAGAGCTGGGCCCAGGTGCTGGAGCAGGGGCCACCAGATTGTGGCCCATGACTACATTCAGCACAATTCATGTCAATACAGGAGGAATTTCGGAAGAGCGCACTTGGGGGCGGCAAGACAGCTGGCAGATCTTCTCGAAGATCAGAGACGATGCGTAGTCAGTTGACTTGCAAGCTGGGATGAGACCAGGACGATGTATGCCTACTCGCAAAGCAGATGTGGCAGGGTTGATGCATCAGAGGATGAGCCAGCCAGGTCTCAGTGATACCTGGCCTACGGATGGGTACCCATGGGCACAAAAAGTGATGCAGAGGAACTCATGCAGACAGAAAGTGCACTTTCTCTCTCTCACTCACCCACGCTGGCATGCCAGAACACCAGGAGCAGAGCCAGCATGACGTCTGCACAAAACAAACGAAAGGTCTGAGTGGCACGTAATCTAGTGGGCATGGGCTATCGTGACAAGATCTTGCTGATCGCACACTTACAGCCACAGACGTCCTGCTCAGCAAGTCTTACTCCTGGGCAATGGCAGCTCAGGTCCCAGCGGCCATGTAGCCTCACCTGAGTGCACTCCTTCCCCTTGCTGAAGTTTGGCGGTCGCTTGCAACTGATGTGATTTTGTCAGGCACGTTCACAAGCAGTCTTTGTCTGCGAACGGTAAGACCCTCTCGAAAAGTGCTCCTTTCAAAACCAGTATCTGGTTGAAAACGAGTCAGCTGTGGCCCCTGTTCGATACGACGGATGATGCCAATCGACTCTGCACCCCACTGCACTGCCATGGGTGATTAGACCTGGATTCAGAAGGCAGCACACAGCTGGCTGGACTTGCTGCACACCTTTGCAAAGGCATGCAGCCGGGAAAAGTGCCATGCAAGGGGCTGCTGCCATACATGCAGGCGTGTCAGCGTCAGAAGCTGCTGCCCCCCAAGTGGCATGCTCCCCTTGAAGGTCACCAATGGTCACCAACGCTGCTGCCACAGCAGGCTATAGACATGGCATCACCAGCTTCAAAAAGTCAGTGCACACCATGCACCCGAGGCAGCAGATTGGAGTGCCAGGCAGCGATTGACGCCTAATTGCAGGAGAAGGTCCAACATCTCACACTCAGCCATCTCCACAGCACCCAAATGCGTGCCTGCGCCAGACGAGCTGACTCTGGGCAGCACTGGCGGCAAGCAGAATGGCGGCAGTTCCTGCAGCAACAGCCAGGGCCAGCTCTGGTGCCCAGGCAGCCGTTCCCTCCCAGCCAGCCGCACAGCCAACACCTTCATCCAGATGCAGCCATCCATGGCAAGGACAGCTCAGACATGGTGGTGCAGGTTTACTGCTGCGTATCAAGCGGCAGCATGCAGCAGCCCCCCCAACATTTGCTGGGGCAGCAAGCTCACTGCGATCGTGCAGGCGTCTCCCAGGTCCTCCTGAGCAGCTGCACCAATGGCAACCTCGATGGGAAGCTCATCAGGTAAGGCACAACATGTTGGGGGAGTGTCATAACCAGCCTGACTGAGACATGCCCTTCCCTGACAGATTCAGAAGAGACCGTGCAGCTCACTTATGACCCTCTGACCATGCCCCTGTCTGCCTTGAGCTGCATAGTGGCAGTACAAAGCCTGCGCTGCGGTCTGACAGCCTGCACTGGCCTCTGCCATCCAGAATCATCCCTGCTGGTTGCTTGGCAGTGGGCAGAAGGGTTACCAACAAGCAGCTGCATACATCGCCCATGGGGTCAATCGTCACCCTGTCCAGAGCTGCCAGGCCCTCCTATCGCGAGCACAGGCCTCAGCCATGTTTGTAGATGCCCTGCCTGGGTGACAGACGAGCCCAGGCGGGTCCAGCAAACGCTGCGCTTGGCGACACAGCACTCTGTGCAGCTCAGGGGTCAGCACAAGCTGCAGAGCCTGCTCAAGTCCTTGTTGTGTTGTCAGGTGTCCTGGTTCCCTCTGCCTGGCTCCTGATGCCAGCCACCTCATGCATCATTGTCAACACATCATCCCACTATGCTTCCAGCTGCAAATGACTGGCAGAGCAACATTAGCACTCACAGGCGCAGGATTGTGCTCCAGGCATGGTCATGGACCAGACACCAATGCAGAGGCTGCCTTTTCCAACTACTTTCCTCTTGCTGTCAGTACTGCAGCTGAACCACACAGAAAGTCTCATGGTTTGCTTGCTGCCCCAGGTTTGTGCTGCTGCGTGCTGCGTTGGATCTGACTTGAATCACTGGAGTCCGTAGCCTCATATGAAGGGCTTTTGGAGTAAGCAGATCGAATTGAGCAGCAAACGTGCGGGTAGATTGTCTCACAGAGAATACCCTCACAACTAGTAGGGGTTTTCAAGGTGCCTTGAATACTGCCACAAACCAGGCAGGGGCCCGGCCTGGACTGAAGAGATACAGGGAGCACTGCGAAACACCAAGGCAGGATGCTGCGGCACGCAGCAAAATGCCTGCTGCGCCAGAAAGGGTGAGCCTGCTGCATGGCATTCAAACATCTTGAATGCATCCCTGATGATGCAGCTGCCCTCTGGTGACTTGCCTTGCTTTTGCCCTTCAGTCTGCTGCTGCTGCATTATGCTCCTTGGCTGTGCTGGAGCCCTCCTTGTTTGACAATCTGGCAGTCTTCTGCACAATGCATTGAGGCCTGCTCAGCATGATCTGCAGAAGGTATGCGACAAAATCTGGGCTAGCATCTCCTGCTATCTCCAATCCATTCCACGCTGCCTGCAATGCGCCAATGACAGTAGGACATCTACCAGGACAGCTGCTCTGCTGCTTATTGTCAAATGCTGGATGCCTGCCACGAGTACAGCCAGATGGCTCGCCATGCGCAATGCAGTGCACCCATGTCCAATTGTTTGCCTGCTAGCTGGCAGCGACACAGCAATGGGCACGACAGGAGCTGATGCCAGGCAGCTTGTTGCAGAAGGGTGGTGGAAGGGTGGTGCCTCAAAGCAAATGCAAGTGCTGATGGCACCAAGCCCCCGCATACCACACGCCTGCCTAGCTGCCTTGTTGAAGCCTTCAGTGCCTGCCTGCAGCTGCTGCCAGCATGAGGGCGTGCTTGACCAGGTCACCAGATGCTGTATTCTGGTAGATGGACACGCACAACCCAGCTTTTTTCTCCCCAGGCTCTCTGCTGCAGCTCCCTCTAGATGAGGGCCGGCAGACCTGGCTACCCGCTTCCTGGCCTGCAGCGGTGCACAACAACATGGGCCCTGCCTGGCAGTGCCTGCCTCACACAGCTGCTGCAGCCTGCAGGAGATGTGCGCAGTCTGACCATGACCCCGCCTGGCCCCGGGCGAGGGGGACGCCTGTCGTGAGCAGCTTTGGCATGAATCAACCCCGTGCCCTTCCTGCTGAAGCAAGCCTTCCTGCCTGCAGCTCCCGTGTGCACGAGGGCATACGTGGCCTGACCACCAGCCGCCTGGCCCTGGCCGAGGGGGATGCCCCGGCCAGCACCAGCACCTTTTCTGCTGAGGGTGCAGACCCGGAGTCCTTCAAGAAAGAATTTGCAAAGTTTGCCTCCAGCACAATGGCGCCCCCGCAATTCCCCAGCGACTTCCTGCCAAAGGAGGACAAAGCGGGAGACAAGGAGCAGCAGGCTGTGCCCGACAAGTTGACCTTCAGCTTCTACCTCCCGCATGAGCAGATTGCTCAGAAGGCCAAGGCGAGGCCCACGCTGCATTCAGAGAAATTTGCGCTCTTGGGGGGAGGGGGTCGGGAGGTGGCAGCTTGATAAGGGCAGCTGTTGATGAGTTGTTTGTGAGCCCAATGCAGTGCGGGGCACGACAAGCTGAGCTTTGCAATTCCACCCCTTGCACGAGCAGGTTCCTCGGAAGGCCAAGGTGCGTATGGGTTTGTGTGAGGCGTCTTTCAACAGGTAGGTCGGAGCCAAGTGCCAGTGGGCCTGTGCGACATTCTTGAATAGGTGTGTGTGGGTGGGGCCCCCTAAAGGGCAGGAGTGCAGAGCCTGACCAGCTGACCTTCACTGCTATCTCTTGCACAAGCAGCTCATCCTGAGGGCCAATGTCACTCCCAGGCCAGGGTAACCTGCTGTTTGAGCCGGCACCCATGTCTCACGGGGGGCAGGCATGTGTTGGTTGATGGTTGGTTGGACCAGAGGGGTCCAGAGCATAAGCTTTCCTCTGAATATAGTTGCCCAGAAACCAAGGTGCACTTGGAAGAGTGCAAGCGAGCACTGCAGCACCTGATTGAAGCTTTGCTTGGTCGGCTTTCCGTGTAGAGTGGGGCGCTTGACCTACCAGAGGATGTGACTGGAGTCCCTTTCAGCGCTTCTCACAGCAGCACAGGGCATCGTGCAGCCCTGCATTGATGTTGACTGTTCCAGTCACCAGGTCGTGCAACTGACAGTTGGACAGGGTCGAGCAGACCGTCCAGCTGCCACAGGTCCTTTCCAGAGCCCACCTTGGACGTCTGTCTCAGCTTCTTGTGGATGTCTGAGCCCAACCCAGCTTCATCCTGCAACCAGCATGTATCACATCTCCATCTGTCCCTGCCAGCAGGTCGATCTGGTGCTGCTTCCAGCTGTGACAGGTGACTTCGGCGCCATGCCGGGGCACGTCCCCACAGTGGCCCAGCTGCGCCCTGGGGTAGTGACCGTGCATAAAGAGCTGGACAAGACTGTGGACAAGTACTTTGTCAGCAGCGGGTGAGAGCCTGGCCTTGCTTTTGTGGGGGTGCTAATGCACCCAAGAGTGACCGCTGTGCACATGGCGCAGGATGAGTAGTCTGTCAGCCACGAGTTACAGCTTTGCCTTGCTTCTGCTATGGCATCTGCTTTGTTCTGTCATTTGTACACCCTTCACTTGCTGAGCACAGCAATGGGCAGCCAGCAGAGCATTCAGGTGTCAGGTTGCCCCATAGGTACCATGCACAACAGCAGCCAGCAGACTGCTTGTGCAAACACACACACCCCAAACAGCTGGACATCGCAGTGCTGGAAGATGCTAGTTGTGCTTGCGGCATGCAGCCTCTTGCTGCCTTGTTTGGTCGGTTTGTACAGCCACAGCAGTGATTATGCAGCATGCACCACTGCACAATGACACACCCTGCAGCCAGCGTCTCAAAAAGCACCTCTCACGGCCACAGGCTGCCTGAACACTTGGCATTTCTGCCTGAAGCCTCTCAGCTGCATCAGCACATAGAAACAAGTGCTTGAATTGATTTCATGAAGCCCAATCAGCACCACTTTGTGCAGCCTCATCAGTTGCATTGAGAGGGCCAGCCAAACAATCATGCTGGCTGTTCAAGGCAGCTTTGGCAGGCTGCCTTGAGCCTTGCCTCTTGTCCATGCAGGTACGCCTTCATCCATGCTGACTCCTCAGCTGACCTGGTGGCTGTGGAGGCCTTCAAGCTGGACCAGCTGGATCCAGACGCAGTGCGGGCGGGCCTGCAGGAGTATACTGCCAAGCTGGCCTCCCTCCAGGTGGGGCTGTCGGTGTGCACCTGTGTGCTGCATGACCAGCTGTCCCAGTGAGGCTGCGCTGGCTTGCTGAAGCTAGGCTGAGCGGATAGGGCTGTCCTGGGGGGGAGCATGTGCTGCTCTCTTGGCTGTGTCTGGGATCCTGCAGTTGCATATGCAGCATGTCTATTCCTGGTTCCTCTGCTGATGCAGGGCAAGAGTGATGACTTCGAGATTGCAGCAGCACAGATTGGCGTGGAGGTCTACTCAGCAATGAACTCAGCAATAGGATGAGCTTTGATTGTTTTGAAACACTGCACTAGTCCCAGTGAGAGATAAGAGTGGTACTCTAGGGCCACACAACCAGATCTCGAGACCCCAGCAGACAAGGGCCTTAGTTTGACCCATTGACCTGTCTGTTCCACTTTCTCAACTGAAGCAGCAAACAGTTACCCCTCCTCTGGGGTCTATGGGCAGGAGGGCTCCGCACTTGACCAGCCGACATGTCAGCAATCGCAACGTGGTTGTAGCGGTCCTTGTTCCATTTGTGCTGGGTATCTTGGTGGTCATAACTCTAAGCCGGAGCCACCATCTGCCAGACGGCCTCTCAGGCAACAGCCCAGGTCTGGACCAGGATCCTCCAACCACTTCCAGTCTCAGTCAAGCAAGTGTTGCAGAGGCTCTGGGAAGCCAGACTGGCTGGGCATTGGAGCAGAGGGCCCAGAAGGCAGCATCGCTGCAGAGCAAACAAGCCTTCCCTGGCTTTGAGGGCCAGCAGCAGGCAGGCACCCAGCAGGGCAACACAGCTGCCCCGCTCACACAGTCCAAGCCTCAGCTGTTTCTGTTCATCGGCGTTCTCTCAGGTCGAGGCTACAGGCACAGGCGCCTGGCAGTGCGTGAGGGCTGGGCCAACCGGGCTCAGCATGCCGCCAATGGCACCACGGCAATCAAATTCATTTTGAGTGAGGATGAGCGCACTCCTCAGGTTAGCTGCAGCCCTGCCTGCTGGCAGCATCAGTGCTACTGTCACAGGCCTGCCACCTGGCCCAGGCAGCTCTGCTTTTCAGCTCTGCATTTCAGATCTGCGAGTCAGCTCTGCGCCTCGACATGCTTACTGTTGGCGGTTCCGAGTCTCGGCCTGCTCTGCTCATGCTTCTGCTGTCTGGAGGTACCTTGCAGCACCCTCTGTCTGCATCCTGTGGCAGTGCAGGTCCAGGCTGCCTTTTAGTGTGCTTGACAAGGCATGCAACCTGAGGCGGGGAAGGTGTGCTACACATTCACAGTTTAAGCCCTGCAGCTGAACACATGCTGTCTCAGGCTCTGCTGGCTTTCAGCACCCAGCAAGGACAGATCTTGTCCAAGCTAATCTGATTTGCAGGCATGAACAGCAACCTCTCGGAGCAAACAATTGTGGACATGGGCTGTGCAGGTGCACGACGGGTGGTGAGGGTGCTACTGAGTGTGAGCATGGGCTGTGCAGGACACCCCCAGGCGTTAGGGCAGCATTCACTCCAGCTTAGGACAGGGTTGCGGGTTGTCCTTCAGTGCAAACGGGGATGGTGCAGAGTGGTGGCCTGGTGTCCTGCTCGAGGGCATTGTGCAAAAAAGCCATCCGCCAGCACTTTAGCACTGCACTCACATGCGAGCTGGCTTCTGCAGATGCAGACACGTGAAGCTGTTCATGGAGGCTATGCACAACAAAACAGCAAGCTGCCTGACATCTGCTGCAAAGCTGTGCAGGTGCAGAAAGAGCAGCAGGCTGCCCCGCTTGCCCTCAAGACCAGTTCTGTGTCCCCCTGCCAGGCATCAGGCACAGCATTGGTGTATGTTTGCCTGGGCTGTGCAGGTGCAAAAAGAAGAGGAGCAGTACGGCGACCTGGCCTTCCTGCCTGAGAAGACCAACTACAAGTCCATTTTGTTCAAGACCTTCTTCATCTTCCAGTATGCTGCAGAGCACTTTGACTTCCGATACGTCCTGAAAACTGACGATGACACGTTTGTCAATGTGAGTGTGTGAAATGGTGGATGCCTCTCCCAGACACATGCCGGGCGCCGGCAAGCAATCTGCGCAGTCATGCTGACTGGACACTCTGACAGGCATCTGACCTCCAGCTGTGCTGCTGTGGAGATGATCTGCATTCAAATGAGCAAACGGCAGTGCGAGGCAGTGCTGCTTTCAGCCTTGCTGCGCAGGAGGCTGGCCTGCACTTGTGTTTTGCACCTGCACCATTGTGTGGAGATCAGCCCATGCTGGGAAGTAGGGTTGGCATGGCCGAGTTGTCGATCAGAAGCCCTGACATCCCAGGTTTGCTGCACTCAAACTGAGCCCCTCCAGGTGGCTGAGCAGTCACAATCCCAATGTCCTGACTACAGCTGCATGCTGCCAAGGCAGCTGCGGCTTCTGTGGTATGTGCGCATGAGTGCCTGCCACCATAATGACCACACTCCAGATGCAGAGACAGCAGTTCTTGTGCCCGTTGATGGTCTCTCAGTGTGGGCCCAAACTGATGCCCAACCTCCCCTGGGTGCTTGTGGGTGCACTCGCTGCTGTGTCAGCTGCTCCCTTTAGTTGCTCTGGCAGTCTGGAGCATGCAGCAGGTTGACACCCTGACCCCACTTTTGCCCGAATTTAAAGTCTCAAGTTGCACCCCATGCTGCAGCTGCTGCCGCATCCCCACTCCTTTGGCTCCAATGTGCGGCGACCAGCCCGCCTGGTCCCGTCCAGCCTGCAGGAGCTGCTCATGCTGCAGCACTCATGCCACTCAGCTACTTTCGCTGGGGATGCAGTGACTTGACTGCCTGTGCCTTACCTCCTGCCTGCAGACTGCACCCCATGACCCGCCTCCCAACCGCCGTCTCAACCCTCAGCGTGCAGCAAGCGGACACACCCGGCCCCACCCTTGCCTGCAGGTGCGCCCCATGCTGCAGCAGCTGCGTCTGCTGTGCCGCAGCGAGGACTGCCGCCACGAAAGGATATACATGGGGCACCTGGTGGTGCAGGCCAAGGTGGAAACGGCTGCCAACCACAAGTGGAATAATGTGGTATTTCACAATCACACAGGTGGGCAGGCTCGCCTTTGGGTAGCCCTGCCCAGGAGTGGCCACCTCTGGCACCAGGCTGAGTGGTGGATGTGCATTTGAGATGGGGGAAGCTAAGGCCCGGCTCACGCACTTTGTGCCCTGCACAGAGCAGGTTGGCTGCTGATCAAGTCCTGATTGGGGGCGACCAATCACGGCTGGCTTGCAGCACACTGCTGTCTTGTGCTGACAGCTGCAACTTGAATTTTGACACGTCATGTTTTCTTGGTGCGGGTTTGCTCTTTTTCGCTGAACAAGCATGGGGTTGTTATGAAGGTGGGTGTTGCCCCAGGCTGGCTGCCCCACCTAAGCACTGGGCAGAGTTTGCTGCAGCCTTGTGTCCTGCATGTAGCTGCTGGGCGATCACAGCCACAGTCCAAACCCTGCAGGCCTCAGGCCCTGACCCCACCTTGGCACTGCGACGGGACCATGCCCTCCTGGCAGCTGTCGAAGACAGGGCCTGCTGGCCTCGCACACCCATGCATTGGCAACCAAGGGGACCTGCAGCAGCTGCCTGCGCCCTCCCTGCTGAGCCGCACCCACTGCTGCCCTGCAGGCCTCAACACGTACCCGACCTACGCGATGGGCGGGGGCTACGTCCTGTCCGCAGACGTCGTGCACACCCTGCTGCACGTGAACCAGACGATGAAGCTCAAGTTCACGCCCATAGAGGACGCCACCGTCGGCTTTTGGCTGATGAGCATGGACCTGCGGTTCATCCACCACCCCAAGATCCTGGGCTATGCCGCGCCCTGCTGCTTCAAGCTGCCTGTCAGGCGGGAGGGGCAGCGCATCGTGACCAGGTGGGTTCGCTTGTGGCGGTGCCCCCGGTCATTGCCAGATGCTGAGCCTTCTGCTGCTTTACACTGCCTCTCGACCGCGGGGGGTGATAGTGCGTCACCAGCCTGGTGAAGCAGGGTGACTGGTGCACAAGCCAACTGAGGTGAGTGACCCTTCAAAGGGCGAAGTCAGCAAGTGCGGAGTTTGTGTGGGGCAATCACTCTTGCAAGCAGGCGGTCTCAAGGGACTGTGGGCTGCAGTGACTACTGCAGGGCAGGTTTCTGACTTGTTTACCTTTTCAAGGCAAGCCTGCCCCATAGTAGTGAGTAAAAGTCGCAATTTCCAGTCTTCAGCTGGAGCACCTGCATGGTCCATGGACCCTCCCTGCCGGCCAGCAAAGCTGTCTGCCAATTGCCTGCTGCTGCATCTGTACTGCTGCTGCAATCCAAGATTCCTGGAAAGCTGCTCTGCAGATTCTTGCTGCCCAGCCTCTCGCCCTGGCCTGTCTTTGACCTTGGTCACATTTGACTTGCTGATGCACAGGTTCCAGCTGGAGGACAGCATTGAGGAGTCCATGTGCACCAATGACCCCTGGCTCATCCTGCACAAGATCGAGAGCCCCACCAAGATGCGCTTTGTGGGAAACAAGGCCAACTCCTGCCCAGATGAGCTGTTCAGCTCTGACGCCTCCGTCCCCAGCCTGGCGCCCTACATGCAGCACCCAGGTGGGCTGGCGGTCGCCTATCATGACATTGCACATGCAGCAACCTGGTGGGCTTCTTGAATGCCACTGTTGGTGCGCTAAATCCAGCACCCAGGTGAGCTTTGTGGTCGTCCCTGTCCCCAGCCCGGCTCGTTTCATGCAGCATCCAGGTGGGCGTCTGAGTTGTACGATTCCTAGCCTATAACCTTTGAGTAGCAACCAGGCAGGTCTTGTTGCCTTGCCTGACCTGTGCCAGTCAAGCTCGGTGAAGACTCGATGGGGTCTCAGTGGCTGCCTGCGCAGGCATCCGGTTATGTGCGGTTGGGTGGCCACCTGCTCTGCTGCTGTGGTCCTCATCTGCAGAGAAAAAGCTGCAGATGAGGGTTTTTTCTTGCGCAGGAGCATGGTGCTGCTGTTTCTGACTGCTGCTTGTTTGACCTGCAGATGACGACAAGCTGAGCCAAGATGAGAAACTGCACCAGGAGGCTGAGGCTGCCCTGGCAGTGGACGTCAACAAGGCAGTCAGTGAGCTGGCGCAGCAGGATGTGCAGCAGAAGCAGGCCATGCAGGGCAGCACCATTGAGAAAGCGATCCGTGAGGAGCGAAGTCGGCAGAACATCGTGCACTTCCAGGTATGCTTTCTGAGCCATTGCCAGGACCCTGGGACACTCAACATTTTTCAACGGGGCAGAACATGCATACCATGTCAGCATGACGCATCTCCAAGTCCCTGCACTGGGTTCGTCCATTTGCATGCAGATGCAGAGCAGGTTGGCTCACCAACCTGCCCATCTCGGAATCTCTGCGCCCCAAGGTGCTGCGCTCCGCCAGCAAAGGCTCTTGACACTACTGCCTCTGTCGGCTGTGCAGGAACTTGTAAAGCAGAACAAGGCGTTGCCCGCCCCAGTCAAGGCTGTGACACAAGGCAGTTGTTGTTGTTTATGCAGGGCATGTTGGAAAGGAGCCTAGTTTTGCCTCCGCATGTCATGGCTCTGACACTCCTTTTGGTGCACTGTGCAGGACCTAGTGAAATTCATGTTCAGGCAGATACTTGTGTCTTGTTGGCTCCAAAGGCGCCACCCAGCCAGTGCTCTTATACGACTGCCTCTGTTACTGATGCAGGACATGGTGAAAAGAAATGAGGCGGAGACTCGGGGGCAGCGGGAGGCAGCGCTGGCTGCGGCTAATGCGGCAGCGGCTGCCGAGTTGCTGAAGCAGGAGCAGGCTGCCCTGCTGGGGCGGACTGCGGGGACAGATGGCACTGCAGTGGACCCTGTCAGGGGATCAGGGACCCAGCTGCAGCAGTCTGCCCAGCCGGGTCAGGCTGACTTGGCAGCTGATGCTACTGGGTTGTTGGCGGCTCAGTCAGCAGGGACTACAGGTGGGGCAGAGACCACTCTGGAGGATCTGGCAGTGCTGCCCGGGCAGCTGCCTGACGTGGGCGCTGTGCGTCAGCATGAACAAAACGAGCAGCAGCAGCTGCCTTCAGATCTTGATGCAATAAAGCAACAGGAAGAGAAGTCTGCAGCTCAGTTGCTTGCGGAGAGAGTGGTGGATGGTAGCACTGTCAATGAGGTTGCAGATTTGGAACAGCACTAGTCGGCAGTATGCGCTTCACATTGTTGCTGTCCCCTCTGCAGTTTGCTTACTGCTTGCCCACCACCATTTCATTGTTTGATTGCTAAAGTCTGCCACAGAACTGATGAACCTAGCCGCTCTTGACTTGACAACCCCTCCTTGTTACATGAATGAATGTATGATTGCCTCATGGCTTGCACTCGTTCACCATGGCTACAAGGCGATGGTCCCTCTGCTGTGCCCTGCGGGGTCTCAAATGCAGTTCACCTTTGTTGCAGGGCGTGCAGCCATTGCACGTCGTTGTGGTGGCAGTGGCCTGCACTGTGGGCCTGCTCCAGTCTGACACCCTGACTTCTGTGTATGGTCAACAGGGGGCTGCATGCAGCTCAGGTGGCTGCTGAACCAGTGGCCCGCAGCAGCTATGTAGGCCGTGGGTCCCTGCATCAAATGAAGCTTGAAGGGAGCGGCTCCCAAGGATGCAGCAGAGCTCTGAGTCAGGTAAGGCAGGTGCATAGATGTCAGGCTGCTCTCGCTGCAGATCCAGGTCATGCACCGCCTGGTGGTCAATCCTGGCCGCAGCTGACATGAGCTGCCAGAGGAGGGGCCTCCTGCTGACTACTTTTGCCTTGGCAGACACCAACCCATTGCCTTCATTCTCAAGCTGAGCAATGAGACCTGGCAGCGTCCCTGGTCTGCATAGCATTCTGAGAGCGGCAGAGGCCAGGCAGGGGGCAGCAATGTAAGTGGCTCTTGACTCCTTTCTGCAACTCATGCGCTGCCAATCTCTGCAAGCAGACTCCTTGTCGCCTCAACAAAAGAGTGATCACAAGCTCAACAATCAATACCTTCCATGGCTTTGTCCTCCTTTGTGAGTTTATGTCACATTGCTTGTCATGCAGACGTGACAATGGTGTTGTAGCCAGTGGAACCAGCACTGGGAGCTGGCTGGCGTTCATGCTTTGTTTAAGGTGTACAATCACTGCACTTCAAAGTCGTCATTCCAGGCTGCAAGCTTGGATAAGCATATAAGTTGTCTTGGTTTCTGGTGGACACACTATGGCCTTCTTGGGGTTGGCATGCATAACAAAGTTCACGCATCTGCAGCAAAGCCTAGCATAGGCTTTTCACTGGGGTTCTGCTGGCAGCCAAGCATGCTGTCAGTGATATCACAGAGCAGATCCTGAGAGGGCAGTGTGATGCACTGCCAGCCTGGTGGTGCGCTCACTCATCGTCTGGGGCCTTCCATCGCTCATCTTTGACGTCTTGCAAGTCGACAAATGTCCGTTGCTCTGGGGAGAGCCCTGCCTGCTCCTTCCAGTGCTCCACCTGCCGGGGAGAAGCAGAAGCATTGGCAGCCGAACATCCAGATGCATGTCACCAAATGAGAGGTCCCCTCTTGGAAAGCTACCATCATGATGACCACAGCACTACTCTCATCCACAGCAGCAACAGTCCGGCAGAGAGATGTGCTGGAAGCAGCTACAGCACGCTGCAGGCTGCCAGGCAGGGCTGATGGGGGAAGCATGGCCCAAACAAGACCACACCTGTTTCTTGAGGCGCACCACCTCTTTGCTGGCCTCATTTTTGCTGACGTCATTTTTGATGGTCCGCACACGGGTGGCATACTGCAGTGTAACAATAAGGCTTGCGGCAGTTTCAAGAGCAGGTTGCAGCACAGAAGACAACAACACCACCCATAACGAAGGGTATTCATGATGCCAGTGACCCTGGCAAGGCCAGGTCCAATGCAGCCCCCGAGCCCTCTGGCGTGTTACTCTCCAACAGACTTTCAACACAAATTAGCAACACTGCGCGCGCCCCAGTGCCAGCCGCAACTCCCCTCTGAAATGCACAATCTCTGGCAGGCAGGTCTCCAGGATAGCTCCCATCCACCCACAAAATAAGGGGGATGCGTGCCCCTCCCAGCAGTGGCAGGCAGGCCCACATCGACTTTGAGCAGGTCACTCAGGGCTGCACCTGCAGCGAGTTGGAGCTTTCGTCCAGGTTGGCATCTGTGGGAGAAACATTGACAAACATGAGGGTCTTGGCGCTGCCGCCCAGGGAGTCGCTCATCAGCATTGTCAGCTTGTGGTTCCTGCATCATAGAGGAGGGCTTGTGAGCATGGTCAAGACCATGCAGCAGCAGGCACGGCTCAATCTGAAGGGCAGGGACCTCCCTGGGCAGCAGAACTGTGCTGCTCAGGTCTCCACACAGCTGCAGCAGGCCGCAGACATGATGCGTCAGCAGGGTCAGCTTGTGGATCCTGTAGAGAACAAAGGTGGATCATCGGCACAGGGACCCTGTTGCAGCTCTGCAGCATCATGTCGTGGGGTGGCGCGCCTGTTGCTCTTCAGCATCACCAGCGTGTGATGCCTGCAGGGGTCAGGCAGATATGCCCGGGGCTGGGGCACCCTGTGTCAGCTCTGCGGCATGAGCCTGGGGAGTGACCAGCTTGTTGCCTGCAGCATGGTCAGTCCGTGGTTTCTGCAGGGAGCACACAGGTAGAACGCAAGCTTGGGCAGCCTTTGGGCGCTCTGCAGCATGTTCCTGTGGAAACACCAGCATGTTGCGTGGGAAGTTGTGGCTCCTGAAAGTAAAAAGAGGCACATGTTGTTTGTGAGATATCACCTTAAATTTCAAGCCTGCTGCCCAGCACTCTGCGACTGCACACAGCAATGCTTTTCAGGTGTTTGAATGTAAAGCCCGGCAAGGGGGGGCAATTGTGGAGCACTGAGCAGCACAAATCCAGCAACCACTGATGACTACTTTGCATAAGCAGACCCATGATACTCAAGGGGGACCAACGACAGCCAGCTGACAATGGCTGCCAGCCCACCTGTATGGGATGTGCCCCTGCTCGCTGGCCAGGGCACTGATCACATCTCCCAGGGCTGACAGAGACTTGTTGATGGCCTGCGCCTCCTTGAGCTGTTCACCAGTGCTCCCAGACTTCTTCACCCTGCAGGCCACTGCTGTGTGAGTGTTGGCGGACAAGCTGCCCAAAGAGACTGCCTGCAACAGAGGCCAGCCATGTCTGTACTTTCACAGTATCCTGTTGAGTCTGCATTCATGCTGAACGTATAGCTCTGCAAAGCCCCCAATATTACACAACTGACTGGAAGGATGAGGTGAGCTTGCTGCTGTTCAGCCAGCCTTGGCAGGCACGACACGCTCAGTCCAACTGCATCATGGCCCACCTCTCAGAGCCAGCAAGGTCCACAAAGCTGAGCTTGCCCCGGGTCACATGCTGCGTCTGCAGGTTGGTGGACTCAATCACCACACTCATGATGAGGTGGCTCCGCGAGGACTCCTTGTTCATCTGGGTGGAGGAGACGTGCCGCGACAGCTGGCCCTGCAGGCGAGGTCGCAGGGGCTGGTGCCAGCAGGGAGCACTGGGGACCAGTGCCACAGTGTGCACTGTGGCAGTTGCAGCCCAGCCAGCATTTGGCGGGGGCCCGAGACGGGGGCTGCCTCAGAGGATGCAGGAAATCGTACCTGGCTGCGCTCCTGGATGGGGTGCTCGTGCCTCAGCAGCTGGCACAAAATGCGATGCTTGGGCACAAGCAAAGGAGCTGCACAAGACCCCTGACATCTGGCAAAGATGCAGCATGTAGCTGCTGCCACCCAGCTGCCCCCCAAGGCATGCTGCCTTCGTGTTTGACCGTGAGGGGTGTTGCGGGTGGCTGGCTTGTCCGGTGGGAAGCTGCCCACCTTCTCAAAAGTGGCCATCAACTCCTTGGCTGACGTCACCTCCACCACAGTGGCACCAGGCACGATGACCATGCCCTTGATGTCCCGCTTAATCTCCAATCGTGGCTGCTTGACCTGCAGGCGGACATGTGTTCAAGCCAGGCAGTTTGGGCGCACGCCGTGAACAAGAGGACTAGGCAGTGGCAGTCTGGAAAAAGCGCAGGTGAAACAGAGCTTTTCCTGAGTCCCCTCAGGAGACCAGCTGCAGCAGGTCCTGCAGGTCGATCTGAATCAGCACAAGAAAGGCCCTTCTCTGCTCGCATCTGAGAACAGCCTGCAGCAGGTGCTGGCACAGCCCAGCACCAATCTCTAATCCCAGCAGCCAGAACCCACACCAGCAGCTCACCTTCTGGGTCCCCTTGGGAACCAGCAGCAGCAGATCCTGCAGGTCGTCCTGGTACAGCTCCAGCATGTAGCAGCTGACTGAGAAGGTGTACTTGCCACTGTCACGGTCGAGGATGTTGAAGAGCTCAGTGATGCCACGGGGGGTCAGCCCTGCAGCACGAGGTTAATTGTCGGGGGCAAGCCTGCTTGATGACGAGGGAGAGACTGTGCTGCCCTGCTGGGGGCGGCACTGGGCAGCCCGGTCCAAAATGTACGGGGCTACCCTGCAGTGATGCCGCGAGGGGTCAGCCTGGCACCACTTCATGGCAGCATAAATGACGTGCCTACAACATGGTGAGGGGGTCTGGCACTGTGGACGGGCTGACTGAGCAAGCAGATCTGAGCAGGCAGGCACAGCATGTGCTGCCTGCAGCTGTCCGCGCCTTCCCAGGCCACCCACTGCCTGCTGCCTGGACATGGTGTGACTGCAAGGTCAGTGATGCGTCAGGAAGGATCAAGGGCAGCACCCAGTTCACAAAGGTGGCTTGCGCAGCTCCTGAGTCCTGCCGAGGATGCTGAAGGTGTGGCCCACCCTATCGTCACAGCCCGCGACACAGGCAACCCATTCTCAGGGGCATCACCCACTCCAGCCCACTCAGCTGCTCAATTGCGACAAGATGGTGGGTTTCGATGGGAGCTTGCCTGGCTGCTGGTCTCCGCCGTAGATGGTGAAGGTCTTGCCCGACCCTGTCTGGCCATACGCGAAGATGCAAACATTGTACCCATCCACAGCAGACTGCACCAGGTGCTTGGTGTCCTCGAACACCTGCATGCGGTGGGAGCCACAGTGCGTACACCTCATGAGGCTTGGCGCATGGCCTGCTGCCCTGTGGGAGAGACAACATCTGCGCTGAAAGATGTAGGGCAGGCTGCAGCATGAGTGGGTGCCGCACTGATGACACCAGACAGACTCTGGCGACGAGGTGTGCCACAGTAAAGGCAGGCTGCCTCCTGCACTAGGCTTCTGCATGACTGGCACCCCAGGTGTCGAGCCAAGCCAGGCTCATGAGGAAGTCTGCTGTCTGCTGCTGTCAGGCTTCTCACTTTGTGCTGGGACATGTAGGGGACACACACTGACAGCAGCAGGCCAGGGCACACCCACAGAGTCGTGCTGGATGATTCACTACCACACAGCTCCCAGGGCGGGCCTCTCACCCTGTCTGGGGACATCTCTGGATAGAAGACATGACAAAAGCTCGGGTGTGCATGCACTTAGACAGGCCCATGGCTCAGCCAACACCCCTGAATCCTGATGCCACGTTGTGTCACACAACTGCCAGTCTACGAGATCGTCTTGGGATGTCTTGGACGGCGTTGGTCCAGGAAGCCACTGACAGCTTTGGACAGGGCTGCTTAAGTCAAACCCTGCTGGATGTCTCCACTGCCACATTCAGCTGGGGCTCCCCAGCACAGAGCCTCTCCCTTTTTTGCGCTGCAAGGTCTCAGACAGATACATGGCGTCAACGAGCTGACATCCCTGACGCCCTCGTGGTGCCCCAAGAGCCTCTTACCTTGTCCTGAGACGTCTCGGGTGCAAAGACGGCGTCAAAGCTGTACTCCCGCTTCTTATCCTTCCACATGTGCTCCAGCGTGAGCTCGTCAGGGATCTTGAGCACATCGGTTTGCCCTTTCTGCTGCTCGAAGGCCAGCATGGGGCGCACCCGTGCAAACACCCTGATCTTGCCCTTCATGTCCTCCATCTGGTTGAAGAACTTCTTGCGCAAAATGTTTTCCTCCTGCAGAATGGACAACTATTGGGTTAAGGGCACAGCAATACCTGACGGAAGGGCATGCTGCATGCTGGCTTCTAAAGGCACAGCACAGCACAGCACAGCTGATGCAGAGCTTCCTGCAGAACTGTGAGCTATGCTATGAAACATGTTGGCTGGCGACAGCAATGACCAACATGTGCCGCTTGACAGAAGCAGATGGGCGGGCACAGCGTTCTACCATGGCACATCTGCATCCAAGACCCCAGCAGCAGGCGAGAGGTAGCGCACCGCACTCACATACTTTTGCACACTTGCGCTTTAGCTGTGCCTGCCTAGCTCCAGAACAAAGCTGCCCACCTTGTATAGGCTGTCAGGCATTGGACTGCAGCAAAAGCATTGCCCCGTGTCTGAAAACAGACCTGAACCACCCCACCTCTGATAAAGGAACTCCAAACCCCGCGATGCAAGTGGAGGTCAAGACGGCCCACCTTGTAAAGGCTGTCGAGCTCTTCCAGGCGCTTGGCTTGGCGCTCAAGCACAGCTGCCTGAGCCCTTTCCCGGCGCTCCACATCAGTCTTCATCTCCCGCAGCTCTTCCAACTCCACATTGTCGCTGCCAATCTGCAGCACACCAGCTTGTCTAGACATGATGTGCTCTGTGTGCATGTCACGCACATTACATGGCCGACCATCAGCTGCCCTCCAATCCCGTTGGCACTTTGCAGCACGGATGCCAGACTGACCAAGCTTGCAGTGCTCCCTCACCTTTCTGCGACCTGACGCGGCACATGAGCTGCCTGATGATTGACGGCAAGTGCTTTGGAATGCTCAGCTGGCTCGTGGGACCCACAAACAGATCAGGGATTCTCAAGCCATCAAAATGCACGTGGCAAACAGGCGAGAGCTCCTGCACATGCTCTGCTTGGCAGAGGGGCATACTGAGCTGGCCAGCAAGGCAGGCATTTCCAGAGTACAGGTGGGGATTGTGGGCTCACTGCTGGCAGACTGCTGGCCATGAGGCCCTTGTCTGGCTTGTTCAGTAGCTCAAGCAAGGCCTTTGAAAACACCGCAAACCCACAAGGGCCAGCGCTGAACGCTTGGAAGCAGCTCAAATGCCTGCCAGAGCAGCCCAACGATGCACTACCCCACGCATCCAGCTGAGACAGCTCGCAACATTGTCTTTCAGCTCAGCATGGCTGTCACTGTGCTACTCCTTGGAGCCCAGGCAGCCTGTGCTCCACCTTTACAGTCCGACCAACATCAGCAGCACCATGCCCCAGCAATGACATCAAATACCCTGGCTGAGGCGTCCAACATCCTCTGCCGTCTTCAATATGGCCTGGCTGTATTCTGCTTGAATGCCCTCAGCACGACTAATGTTCACCCGTCATCCCGCACACACCTTGGGCCCGCTTGGCAGTTGTGTCGAGCAGCATGGCCTGCTGTACCCCTGTTCAAGCATTCCTGAGTGGTACAGCTCTTTCAGTGGCAACCCCAGTCACCTGGGCGAGCTCGCCAATCTTGTCATTCAGCATGGCCTGGCTGTTGCCCAGCTCCTCGACCAGCGCATTGATCTTCATATCCTTCTCGGCCAGCTGGTCCCTCACACCGCCGCGGGACGCATCCAGCTCGGTCTGCAGGGCCGCCACCTGCAGAGCACTGCCATAGTGCGAGGCATGCGTGTGCATGGTCTATGCAGGAGACCAGCTCTGTCTGCAGGGCTACCGCCTAGATTCTGTGCAGCATGCTTCCCCAAGGTTGGCTGCTTGTGCGTGCCTAGCCAGATAGATGTCAGGCATGCCACCTGCAGGTAGGCAGTACAGCGCATACAGAGATGTTGCAGGCCTCCGCCATGAGCCAGGCTGTGCACAGGAGCATGGGCAGCTTGCCTCAGTCGCGTGATCTGGGAGGCCAGGCTCCGTGGTTTATTTGCGCACTCTCACAGCAGCAACTAGTCAGCCTGCCAGGCCAGGCAGGTGTGACCTCTGCTGCCCATCTCACAGGCAGTGAGCACCCAGTATGCTGCCAAGCTCTCCTGCCCTGTGGTTTCGTGAGTGAAGCCGTACTTGAAAAGGCCGCTGTGGTGCAAGAACAGGCGGACTTGCCCCATTGGCTCAGGCTGCCTCCACTTCCTGAGATTGCTGCTCAGGGCAAGCAACACAAGAAGCCAAACAGGCAAGCTTGCCTCGCTGGCTCTGGCCTTCTCGACCCGCTGCAGCTTGCTGTCCAGGATCTCCACCTCTTTCTGCGCCTCTCTGCAAGCACGCGGCAGCTGCTCACCAAGAATATGCTCTGCTGGCAGGGGTGCATGTGTGGCTGGCAGACTGTACAACATTGGGTGCAACAGCCAGTAGCAGGTGCCAGGTCTCCACCCCTGAAGCCACCAGAGGGCGTATGCTCTGCTTGGGAGCTGCGCAGTGGAACCCTCACTTCCCCGGGGACAAGGCTTCATGCATCCACCATGTACCCTATTCTGCAAACAGCTCCACCATCATAAATACTCTTCTGCCAACACCCAGCTCCTGCTTGGGGGCACATGCTCCAGAATTACATTCTGGGCATTGAGCTGCAACTTTGTCCAAGACTGGCTTCGCTGCCACACCGCACCAGTATGTGATGCATACGACACACTGGAGGCATCAATGCATGGCTGTCCCACCACACCTTCCCAGGATGCAAGGCTCACGGCTCACTTGAGAGCATTCTCAGTGCTCCGCAGCTGCTCGGTGGAGGCATTGAGCTGCCCCGTCAGCGCCTCCACCTTGTCTTCCAGCTCCCGGAGCAGCTGCTGGTCGGCAGCTGCTTTCTTGGCCACACTGGCAGCCTCCACCTCCTCCTTGGTCTTCACGCGGGCCTCCGCCACAGCTGTGGAGACTGCCGCCTCAATTGCCTGCAGGAGCAGAGAGGGTGCCCAATATGGATCTGTGGCAGGCAGCGACTCACAGTGTCGGTGCAGACACTCCCAGGCCTTTCACAGGCACACAGCTCATGCGGGCAGCCAGAGAGTGCTGAAGTGGGGGCCAGGCTCACAGGTCAGGCAGGCAGCCGGGGTGCTGCATCTGGGGCAGTGGATGCACTGCCACCCACATTGTGCTTGTCGGTGTTGGCCTTGTCCAGATTCTGCTGCACGATTGCCAGCTCTGTCCGCGCAGTGTCAAGCTCTGTCTGCAAGGCGTCCACACGGTCTGTGCCCTCCCGCTGGTGCGCCGCCTCTGCAGGACACATGACTCAGCACTGTAAGCAGGGCAGGGGGTTGGGCGTGTAGGCCCTCCCAGGCGGGCAAGCATGGGCACAGGGTCCCAGGGGCCATTATCTGCAGCAGGCATCACCCTGGCTCAGCACAGCAGAGGTCTACCGGGAGGACAGGCGAGCTGTGTCCTTCAGCGGGGCCACAGCCTCTGCAGCAGGGGGCTGCCTCAGCATTTCGGATGAGCAGGCAGGCAAGACCTCCCGGCTGGCTGATGGATGTGCGCCTGGCCGCTGATGCCTGGCCCGTGCAGCAGACGGGAGGAGGTTTCCTCTGCACAGCAGGGTCGGGCTGCAACAGGAGCTCGCACAATGCAGGTGGCAACCGGCAGAGCAGTGCAGCAGGTCCCAGATGCCCCCGCAGCCATGCTGCCCTTGCAGCAAAAATGCTGCCACCATGCCTCAGCAGAGCAGCCTGGCATGCAGAATGGCACATGTGCACATGTGAACTGCGGGCTGTCAACTTGAGCCACCTGGAAGTGGCTGGACGCCAGTCAGCGCACCAGGCAGTCTGGGCTTGCAACAGAAGAGCCTGTGACTGGGTCTCACAGCACACAGGATGCACAGCCTCTGGGCACAAGCAGCCCGACTGAAGCAGAGTCACTCCCCCTCCCACCTGCAGTCAGTCGCTCCTGCACCTCCTCCAAGTCCTCTTGCAGGCGCTGCTTTTCAATGAGCAGGCCATTATGCTCCTTCTCAAGCTGCTCAATTCTGCAGCAGCATACAGCCGGGGTCAGCCAGCTTGGCAGGCTTCTGCTGCCCCCACAGGCAGCAATTCGGTATGACTTCTGGCACCAGAGGCTTCAAGAGAGCAATCAAAACATGGTGCAGTCTCTATATGAAAATGGCAGCCATTGCAGGTGGAATCTATTAACGTGGCTTTGGGCAGGGCAGCAAGGGAGGCCTGCCCTCTTGAGCCACACTTACAGCATTGCAATCAGCCACCCTGTTGCTCCAGATCAGGTGTGAACTTGTAGAAATTACATTCAGCGTCAAAGGTGCCATTGTGGTGTGCTGTTTCCTTCTTCTCTTGCTTCAGGTGCAGGCGTACATACCACAGCAAACTTGACTTCAGGCACGCTTACCTGCTGCGAGAGTCATCCAGCTGCTTCTGCATCTCCTGCACATGAGCCTCATACTTGGGCCCGAAGTTGGCGCCTGATAGCTGCCCCTCCTTGCCCACAGCCTGCTTGCCCTCTGCGCCTCCCTGCTGCATGGCCTTGGCCTATACAGCCAGAAACATGGCTAAGAGCACAGATTTGCATGTTTGCCATGGTGATGCGTCATCACCGTGACTGAAGGCAGCTCTGCCGCAGCCTGTGCACGATGTTTTAAGGCACACTACCTGCTGCCGCAAGGCCAGACCAGGAGGCTGCTGCACATTGGCCACTGCAACCATATGAAGAAAGGCATGCAGTAACACTGCTGTGAGACATCCTACATGGCTGACATCCTGCACACATGCATAGCCTGCACTGGGCTTCAACAGAAGCTCTGCATCTCAGGCACCGCCATGCCGCATGAGGCTGGTCTGCTGCAGCCTACGCAAACGACCTGCCCTGCCCCACAGCCAGGCCTTGAGACCAACAGGGAAGAGCGTTGACCTTCTCAGCACCCACCTTGGAGTAGCGCTTCATCATGATGTCATTGATGTGGGTCTGCAGAGCCATGCAGATGTCCTCCCCCTGCTTGGTGTCAAACTGGAAGATGTGAAGCACCCCCGCCACACGCATCTTGAAGAAGACGGCTTGGCTGCTGCTGCCAAACTGCATGATGTCGCGCAGCTCGGCTGAGTGCAGGTACTCCTTAGGCACCGGCCTGCAGGGGATCAGAGGTCTATGTTCTTGTAGCAAGCACATGCTACACACGGCTCAGGCCAACTGTGCAGACCAGGGGCAACTGCAGGGGCCAGCAGGGGCAGCAGCTCAGGGGAAGCACTTGCTGGTGCCCAAGTGCACCATGTTGTGCCGCTGTGCACAGCGCAGGTACCTGCCGGGCAAGGACCTGCACATGCACCGAACAAGCTAGGTGGCCTGGCTGCTGCTGCTGAACGGCTTGATGGTGCACACATGGCTTGAGGGCGACGGCTGAGACGTGGGGTCTGCAGGGGAGGGGATGTCTGATGCAAGCAGGCCAGCTGAATGTCGCGCAGCCTGGTGGAGTGCAGCTGGTCCTGGCATTGTCTTGGAGCGAAAGCGTGTGTGGTTGTGAGGCGTGCAGTTGTCGTGTTGATGTTAGCTTCTGAGGGGCCAAGCAGTGAGCCCTGTCACTCTGGTGCTGCTTGTGCAGCAGCCTGTCGAGGCACACCCCATTGAATGACGCCATCCTTGCCGAGGGCCGTCACCAGGGCGCACCTGAAGAAGTGGACGCCCCGCTTGTTGATGCCAAGTATCAACTTGCCTGGCAGCAGCCCAATGGGGTCCTCAATTCTCTTGACAGAGAAGAAGATGGAGTTGCCTGCAAGTGGTCAACGAGGACTGCGTAAGGGTCCTGCGTACTGGTAGCAGATACATAAGGCGGAACAGGGTGGCTGCATTCGCAGCAGCACGCCAAAGCATTGCCTGGGACAGCTGATACCATACACCTAACGCCAGTAACTGGGGCAGGCATGGACCGACTTCCCTTGCTGGGCAAGAGGCAGGACTGACCATGTTGTTGAGGCAACTGCGACGCACTTGAAGCAAAGCCTCACGGCAGATGCTAGCATCAGGTGCAGGCTTGGTGTGCCGCTTCCACAGAAGCATGCATCACCCCGCATGGCAACTGCAAGATGCACTGCATTGTAGCACGCACACAACAGATGCCAGCAGCACATACACCAGATGTCCAGCCCCTGCTCAAGCAGCACCCCACCTCACCATAGGGCAGCGACCGCAGTATCCTCAGGAACTGCAGCCTGGCATCCTCTTTCGAGAACTGCTCCAGCGCCCGATACCGCGAGGCAACATCGTGCCGCCACTCATCTCGTGGTCTGGTCATCAGCACCTGCAGGAACAACAGCTCGGGAGGCTGAGGGCTGGCTCTGATCAGATTCGCGTCATGCAAGTGCCTCTGACCTGATTCAGCAAGCAGCTGAACGCCCTGCTTGGCTCGCCAATAGCCATGCTGCCCCTGACAATTTGCTGCAGGGAAGTAGCTTGCGACCCGGAACAGTCCAAAGGCTGCTCTCTCATAACTTTTTGCCCGCAGCTTGCCTGTTGGAGTACCCGAATGTCCCCGCAAGCTGGCTGCTCATCACCTATTTGGCAAGAAACAGCAGACTGGACCTCAGACCAAGTCCTGCTGCAAAGAGCAGCGGGCATGCCATGTCGCCCCGCAGCAGCTGCAAGTCAGCTTGCCTGCTTGACAACAAACTTCTCCACCAACACGTCCAGTGCATCCAGATCGTCTGCCAGGGTGGGGCCGGCTTCTGCCTGAATCTGCAGTGCGCACATCTGCGCCGCGTCCTCACGAACAACGGGATAGTTGCCCTGAAGGTAGTCGTGCTGGGCCTGCAGCAGCAGTCACAGACATGGGGCTGCCTGAGGCTGCACCATGCACACAACAGAGCAGCTGCCTGAAGGCAGTCATGCTGGGCCTGTGTGAGCAGCAACAAAGGCTTGAGATTTGCCTGATGCTGCCTTTGTCGCGCAGCACAATTGCTATCTATGAAGGTGCTGTCCATAAAGACGCAGTGGATGGCAAGGCATGGCATGCTGTCAAGCAACCGAGCTTGTCAAAGGCTTGGCACTGCCTTGCATGAGTACAACTGACTGAGCAGCCAGCCTGCTGGTCTGACAGGGAGGGTGTACCTTACAATAACAAAGGGCAACTGCGCTTCCCACATTGTTCTCAGTGAGCTGCACTGTGCTGCTGAGGGACAGGGACGGCCACCAAAGAGGGATCCAATGCAGACATGCTGCCCAGAGTTAGGCAGGCCCAGGGGCAGCAGTGTCCTTGTGTTGGGTGCCCATGTACCTGGACGTAGGAAAGGTTGACAAACTGGGGCTCTGTGATGGTCTCATCCGTTTCACGGAACATGCGCTTCTTGAACAGAAGCTTGCTCTGCTGGTAGTCCCGCTGCTTGCCGTTGCGGAACTCGTACAGCACATCTGCAATGTACTTGTTGTCATCCAGCAAGATGTGCTCGTCTGAGATGGGCTGCCCCAGCTCCGTCTTGCCGCTGAGTGGCTGCAGGCAGCACACACTGGGGTCTTGGCAGTCACAGGTAGGGCCACAGCTGCTGCAGCACTGGTGGTGGGCAGGTCAGATGGGCTGCCCCAGCTCCGGCTGGCTGCTACTGGCTGCAGGCATCAATCACTGGGACATTATCACCACTGAGACGGCTGCAGAACGTTTGGGGACTGGCGCCTGCAGAGTCAATGGGGCTGCCTGACTTCCTTCCCTCTGCTAAGCGGCTGCCCATAGCACAGGACAAGGCCTCAGAGGAGTACGAGAATCAGCAATCCAAGCCTCTCTTGCACGCAGCCAGGACCGATCAGCCTCAGCCTATGCCCACAGGAGCAAAGCTTTAGCCATAGCTTGCCACAAGCTGGCGCTCAGGCCTGCCCCAGGCTGCTGGGGGCAATGCAACTTCAGCTGGACTGGGGTTCTCCTGCTGTCCTGAAGGCAGCCTGGTCCTGCAGCTTGATGATGCGCCGAATGCAAATGCGGCCTGGGGGTGCCAATGACCTTTGTGCACTTGCACAGGCAGTGACATACTCCTACAACTTGCTTGAAAGAAACCAAGGCCATGGCCAGACTTGCTCATCTCCCTCTTCTTACACATCATTGCTTACCTTTTTGCACTCGTACAGCGTGAAGGTGGTATAGTTCTGCAGCTTGATGATGCCTGCCAGCTGCTCCACGGCCTCCAGCACTGTGGTTGTCACGTCATAGGTCAGCTCCTCAAAGGTGCCGTCCAGAAAGAAGACGATGCTGGTCAGCTGCCTGTCCAGCAGCAAAGCCTCGCACTCCTCGCTGCTGGGCAGCTGCAGGCAGGAGGCATGTCAGTCATGGCAGGCGGCCTGGACAGAGGATACATCCACACAGGTGTCTGTGCAGCTCGTCCAAGAGCAGGACCTCACACTTGCTGCTGTGGGCACTGAGAAGGGAATGAGCAAAGCAGAGCCCCGCACTCATCGCATGTGCGGAGCTGCAGCGCACAGCAGACAGGCTGGACCTCAGATTGTGGGCACAAGCAAGAGACGTAGTGTCTGTGCAGCCAGCTCGTTGGTCAGCTGCTGGTCTCGGCGCAGGATTCTGCTCTTCTTGCTGCTGAAGAGGCTGGCCCCAGCACAGAGCGCACAGCAGACTGCAGGGTGACCGTCTTGCAGTCCTTGCTGCTGAGAGAGTTGCGCCCGAGGCACGTGAACTCCATATCGGGGGCTGGTCTGGGAGCTGGGCCTTGGGGGCAGGGACATACCTCCCTGCGATGCCTGAATCTGCCTGCAGACCATGCTTGCAGCCAAGGCCAGGCCCTTCAAAGCCCACTAACAGCACCACTCACCCCAGCGCAGTGGCTGATGTCAGGCTGGGCCTGCACTGACTGCGTTTCACCACACCGCAGCCTCACAGCCTCAATGTGCATCTGGACCTAACTCAGCAGATGGCTTGATGCACTTCAGGTGCGCATGGCTCTGCCCTGAGATCTGGTCGGTCCCACGGCTATTTTGTCTGCCAGCTCTGACTGGATCCCCTCCTCAACCCTGCCCACCCTGACACTGCAGCCCAGGAGCTCACTGTGCGCCGCGGGCCTGCCTTGGCCGACCTCTTGAGGCTGTTCCATGTACGCATGGCCTGTGATTTGACCTCTGGGTCCTCTGAGTCATTGTGTGACACTGTGTGCACATACTCTGACACCAGGCCTACATACTCCTTGGAGGGAGGCATGGTGGAGGACACCAGGTAGAACAGCTCCCAGGCTTTGGCTGCACGACAGCACAGGACAGGGGTGGCAGGGAGTAGGTCAGTGATTTGCAGTAAGCCTGACAAGGCAGCGCCCCAGGAGCGCCTGCACTAAGTGAATCGAGGCAGGGAATCGGCCAGTTGCCAAGCTTCCTTCACTGGCTCAACTTAATATTGGGAAGAGCTGCAGAACTGACAGGTGCATGCCTCGACAAGTGTTGGTGACAGGCAGGTTCAGCTACCACATAGCAGCTGCTCACCTGCCGTCGCAGGGTTGGGGTTTCCCCTGCTCTGCTTGAGCAGCTGCATGTAGAGCTCGTCTTTCAGCTCAGGCCGCTTCAGCCCCTGGTGCAGCAGCTTCTGGGCAATGTCCGTCCTGACTGCCATGGGCAGGTCATCCCCTGAGTCCATGTACTTCTGAATGCCTGAGAACATCTTGACAGCCCTGCTGGAGTTGTCAGTGCTCAGCTTCAGCAGGGAGGTGGGGATGCCCTCCTGCAGGAAGGGTTGCATGTGTGTGAGGTGCAGGCATGCTGCATGTGTGAGCATGGCACGAGCAAGGGCATGTCAGGTGCAGGCGTGCTGCAGAATTGGCCATGCCACAAGTAAGGGTTGAGAGCCTGGGTTCCATGATTGTGGGAGGTAGACTCTGCGGTGGCAGCTGAGTTACAAAGTAAACCTGTGCCAACCATGATGAAACAAGTTGCACAGCATGACCCACAGAGTGTGCGGCATGCTACCAGCCTGCCGCACTGGCAGCCTCCAGGCAAACTCACAGCCTGGCACATGACATGCAGCAGCAGCTCTCGTAGCGGCGGCGTCACAGTGTGCACCAGTGTCAACCTTGATGTGGAAAGTTGCATAGAATGGCCCACAGTGTTCAGGGCGTGCTGCCAGCCTGCAGCACTGCCAGCATCGAGGCGTACCCAAAGCCTGGCACATGACATGCAGCAGCAGGTCTTTTCGTAAATCTCAGGGCAGCAGCAACTCACAGGCTGGTACAGCAACATGTCATCAAGGCTGATGCTCCCGCCAGACGGCTGCGGCGTGGCTGGGCCATTGGGCGAGGGGCTGCCGCGGGGGCTCTTCTTGGTGCTGAAGAGGCGCGACAGCTTGCCGCCACCCTTGCCTGAGGCATGCCGGTTGAAGCTGTCAACCTGCAGAGCAGTAGCATGATGCCCTGAGGCATGCCTGCCAAAGCTGCTGAACACATAGGCTGCCTTCGATGCCAGTGCTGCCAGGCGGCAGGTGTGCAGCATCAGCGCCTGGCAAAGGAATGCACATGTCGCCGAAAGAGGGCACCTCCATGTTTGCATCATTGTGGGTTTCGCGTCAGCACACACAATGACCAGACCCAGGCCTCTCCTCAGGTTCCACAGCCCAGTCCTGGCTCTACAGTGCAGCCTTGCGGCATGCTGCCAGTCCGCCTTACCCACCTCCCATCTGCCTTCCACACAGCAATGCCGCACGAGGTGGACATGCCTGCCCCTCTCTGAAGCAGAGCAGTGCCTGTGCAGGGCAGGCCCTGCAAGCTGTCACAGCGACGGGGTGCCATGGGGCCATCTGCTGCTGTTGACAGACAAGGGGCCTGTTGGGGAGCTGCCAGAGTGGCCAGCCCGCTGCCCTGCATGCGGCGCGCTGCGATGCAGCCAAAAAATGCCCGCGCCTGTACAACTTCACAGCCAAGTGCTGTCGACACAGCGTCACCTGGAAGCTCCCAGAGTGGCCAGCCAGTGCCTCCAGCTTGGGTGTGAAGGGTGTCCCCGCCTCGTCCTCCATGCTCTGGCCCCCGCTCAGATGCACATGCTGCTGCTGCTGCAGGCACACAGCATCAGACAGCATCTTACACGTCTGCAGGTTGAGGGGTTGCTCTGGGCTCCCTCAGCACAATTCTGCTTACATGTTAGGATGGCATTTGGCAGCGAAAGCACATGTGCATTCTACGCATGAAGTGACGGACAGGAGCAGGTGCTCAGCAGCCCAGCCTTTCTGCAGCAGGGGCCACTGCTCCGCACCTGGCCTCTGGGGGTCCCAGGCTCATCAGACTCCTCGTGACCCTGCAAGAGGAATGGGAATTGAGCTGCCTTGGCGTGCATGCAGCTCACAGACACACATTGCATGATCATCAGCTGCTGCAGGCCTTCTACAAAGCGTCTGCAGAGGAGCACCAGGAGCTGAGGGCTGTGTCTGGTAGGGATAGAGGACCAAGCAATCACAGCTGAACTTCTGCTGTCAAACTCGTGGGCACACCATCCGTCGCATGGCTCACATTCTCCTGGAGGTCCATGGGCATGCCGTTCATTCTGGTGAGGCTTCACGAGGGGCCTCTCAGAGGAGGATTGTGACGACAGCAACTTATTGAACCTTCTGCAGTGCAGCACTGCGGAATGATACATAGCGCCAGACTTCAGGCAGCACAATCCAGTCTGAGGTCTCCTTTGCAAGCACGATGTGCCGCAGGGAGGCAGATTGGCATCATTCTGCTTCCCTCTCATGCAAGCCTCGACAGACTCACCTTGGAGGGGCACCCAAGTGCTGTGATGTTGCTGAAGCTTGCTGCTTTGTTGGTATGCCAAACGTTGTGGGCAGATCGTCCTGCGCACTGGGCTCAGTGCTTTGTTACTGCATTCAAAGCTGAACAAGGTGTGTGCAGATCCACTTCGGTGGGTTGTGTCAACGCAGCTCTGCTTCAAACTTTGAAAATGCCCACATTTCCGTTTCACTTAGTCACAGGAAATGTGCTACCCCTGGGTCATGCAGACTGACCAACATAGATTGAGGTGTTTGAGAAGTCATGCAGCAGAGGATTGTAGGCACTTCTGGTCTGGGTGGCCTTCGTGTCTGCATGCTGGTGCATAAAGCTCGCACTGCTTTGCCATGATGTTTGGACTCCTGGCCCTGCAGGGCAGCAGGCTCTGCTCTTGCTGGTCATGATGGCAACCAGAAGTACCAATGAAGCCCGCAGCCCACCTGCAGCCCGCTGGTGCAGGCTCGAGAGCAGAGGGAAGCTGGTGGGGTGGAAGATGTCTGCATTGGGCACCAGCAGACTGGCGTGGTCTTCTGTCTGGCCGGCTTTCTGCAGCAGAAGCCCATGCCCACATTGTTGCCTTTCGGGCCTCCTCGAGATCTGGCATCAGAGAGAGCCAGAGGCATGCCACTGGCAAGGGTGCAGACCTGGGAGGCCACCAGAGGCGCAGAGACCCCAGCGACAGTGACATCTGGAAGCGCATCAAAGTCTGATGCAATGATGACATGGTGAGGACGGCTGACAGCAAGAGCATGCAGCAGCTGCAGGCAGGCCGTGGGGAGGAAGACGATGTCCTGATTGGCAGCATGCAAGCCTGCAGCCATCAATGACACTGGCAATGCTTGCGTCTGTCCTCAGCAGATGGCAAAGTCAGGTGCAGAAGCCAGATTGTCAAGGAGAAAGGCAAGCTGTCTTCAAACACTCAACAGCTGCCACATGTCACGCAGTAACAGATTTCTGACCTTTCTGAGTCCAAGCTAATACTCTGTCTGTAAGGGACAAAGCGGGCCTCCGCGAGGCCAGAGGTGCTACGCTCTCATAGGCAGCAAGACATTCTGTGATGAGGGGGTCTGTCAGCGGCACATGTTGAAGCCCAATGGGGCAGACGCTGCTGTCTACAAGGACTTCTGTCTGCTGCCAAGGTGCAGAGGGAGATTGTCGCCAGACTCTGCAGCAGCATCAATATTAAAAAAACAGGGTGCAGCACTGGCTGGCGCCACAGGTTGGAGGCTGCATGGGCCTCGAAACGGCAGGTATCTTTCAGCCAGCATCCCGGTTTGCAATGCATGATAACAACTAACCTGTCATGCGGCAGGTTGTCTAAGACCTCATTCATTATGATAACACAGAACCCATTGGTTGGCGTTCCCCAGCTGGCTCGTGCATCACGCTGCTGCACAGAGAATCTAGCCTCATGGCCTGCCAGCCGGTCCCGCTGCAGCTGCGCAAGCCTGGGACTGATCTCAACACTGGTGTAGCTTAGCTGCTTCTGATATAGCTCGGGCCTCTGCACTTGAATCCAGTCCTGCAGCAGATGGGCCTTCTGCATAAGGCGTCTGCCTGCTTGAGCTACTATGCAGCACACATGGCAAGGCTGGACATGTGCAGGCCCAGCTAGAGCCCCAGTGCAGCACATGTACATATATGGCTGGGCCACCTTCGTGCGCCTGCCTTTGGGGGCATGCTCCCCTTGACTTACACGATCAGCCATGGCGGCAAGCTCAGACTGAGAGTTGTCTGCCAGTCCAAGCCCACACAGCAAGCTAGAGGGTCTCTCACCAGGACATTGAGAGCGCAGGTGCCCTGGCCAGCTCCAATCTCTACAATATCTATTGGGGAGGAGCCATCCCGTGCATCATGCTGCTTCAAGATGCATTTGGCGAGTGCCCTGCCCCAGTGCGGCTGAAAGATCTCCGCCGGTGTGAGCCATGCCACCTGTACCCAAGCAGGACATCAGCACTTCCTCTAGCCCCTGTGCCATACAGAGAGGCCAAAGGCAGAACAGAGGTTCAGAGCAGACACCAAAGCCCATTGCTTGCAGACCTGAAGGTGATCATACAGGCTGCGGATCTTGCTACGATAGTCTGCCTCATTGCGCAGCTTGTTGAATGCAATTGGCTCAGGCAGCAGGCCAACTGGTGCCGCATGCTGGGCGAAATACCCGACTTCTTCATGATAAAGGGTGTGCTGCACCCAGTCTCGAAGCTGCAGTCATGTAGCAGCTGTTGCTCTTTCACAAGGTGCATCAAGGGCTGCGCAGGAGCTTGCATGACACTTGCCAACAAGCATCTTTGGCCATCAGATGCACCTGAGTAGATCAGCCCTTTCGGCACTCTCATGCAGGTACAAATGCTGCCTGTGCAGCATGTTGAGCCATTTTTAGGTCACGTAGCACCTCAGCCGCTTGTGTCTCTTACGGGCACAGTGCCAGCACTCAGTCGCCATGCAGACCGCACTGCTTGGCAATACTTCCGGTGCGCTCGGAGGTAAGATAAGCTTTCAGCGGAAGGCTAGCTTCGCTGGAGACGCGAGCCTATTCACAGCTCGGAAAGGGCAGACATGCGAGAGGGGGGCCCTGCAGGTGATTCAAGGGCTAGATCTCGGTTGTGATGGCTGGGGAGGCAGCAGCCTCTTTCTGGCCACTCAGCAAACGCGCCCTCCCACCAGCAATCTGTTGCATATCTGGCATGGCGTCATGGGGCGCTGCTGCGTCAGGCGCGCGCATGCAGCACTGCCGCTGTCAGGGCATGCAGGCCATCGGCCAGCATGAGTGGGCAAGCCCTGGTACCAAGCCGCAGGGGCTGCACCCCTCCTGCATCCTCTCAGCAATGTACTGCAGGTCTCGTCGTTGTGCAAGGCTCCTGCATTGCGCTGCAGGTCTCCACCAGCTTTCAAGATTGCGTCGCAGCAGCCCTTTGCTCAAGCGCACACCTCAATTCTGTATGCCGTGTTGCAGGTGTCTAACAGCCTGAAGGCTGTGCGTGATCGCATCAACTCGGTCAAGAACACGCAGAAAATCACAGACGCCATGAAGCTGGTGGCTGCCGCCAAAGTGCGGAGGGCTCAGGACGCTGTCATCAATGGGCGGCCCTTCTCAGAGAACCTGGTCAAGGTCAGCAGAGATGATCAGACTCAACAAGCCACCAGCCTGGGACAGAGGGCCGCAACTGCCTGCAGGGCACTGCATGCAGGCGCTGAGCAGGAGCTTGCATGTGCACAGGGCGCACATGTCCACCTGTAGCTTCCAGAGCCGGCAGCCCTTCTTCTTGGAGACATGTTGGGCTGCATGTGCGATGTGCGCGGCAGATGCACTGGCTGCGCCTGTGGCTGTTTGCGCTCACATTGGCGCTGCTGCAGCTGCTGCTTGGCATCACCAGCGGCTGTCTTGTGTCTGCTGGTTGCAGGATACACTTTTGCCGGGGGCCCAGACATTATCATGCTGCTCCACCCATCTTGCAGGTGCTGTGTGGCGTGACTTAGCGGCTGCACTGTGACTGCACTAGCAAGAGAGCATTGACGCCACGGCAGTCGCGCATGCTGACACCACCTGCGCTGCAGGTTTTGTTTGGCGTGAACCAGCGGCTGCGCGTGGAGGATGTGGACTCCCCCCTGGTCACTGTGCGCCCCGTCAAATCCATCCTGCTGGCATGCGTGACTGGCGACCGCGGCCTCTGTGGTGGCTACAACAACAATGTCATCAAGAAGGTGAGGTTATTTGGGGCAAGCAGAACAGACTTGAGCCCACAGGAGGGCCCAGCAGGTGACGAACCACTCATCGCCAGGGCGATCCAACACCACATGCAGGGTCTTGCATTCCCACTCTGGTGATTTGCCAGCATGCCTCCGCAGTGATACAATCGTCTGCTGGCAGCAGCAGCTTGCGCTTCCTCACCAGCAGGTAGCTGCCATACCAGAATGCAGCAAGTGCCATGTGCCTCTGTGCCCCCGAGAGAGGAGGGCAGCCAGCTGGCAGAGACTGCCGCCACTGTGCCACTGACAACTGTGCGCTGAGTGGTGCAGACGGAGCTGCGTGCGCGTGAGCTGATGAAGATGGGCCTGAATGTCAAGATCATGCTGATCGGGAAGAAGGGCGCCACCTACTTCAAGAGGCGCAGCGAAATCTTCAACATTGCAGGTGTGCTCCAGTCCCTGCAGTGGGGCAACTTAGGGAAGCAGGCCTGCCTGGGCCGTTGAGGACTCCCTGGCTGCAGAGAGGGCTGCAGAGCAGATGGGGAAATGCCACAGTGGCAGGCTGCCCACTGTCGGGGGCAGTGTTTGCTCAACATGGGCGGCAGTGGTGCTCAGAAGATGTGGCATGCATGCGCTCTCCACAGTACCCTGCAGGCACACATACCTGCAGGCACACAGCAGCTTCGCCTGTCCTGCCTACTCAGTGCAGCACCTGTGCACCGCTGCTGGCAGCTGACCTAGTGCAGCCTGACAGCTGGCATGCATGCGCACTCCACACCTGCAGCACACACCAGCGCCCTGTCTGCGTGCTCAGCTTGGCACATGTGCATTGGTGCTGGCTGCATACCTCCTGCACCCCGACAGCAGGCAGGCAGAGCAACTCTACTCTAGCTTTCTCCAACCCATGAGACATTGCAGCTTCAAAGGATCACCACTCCATTCCCTCCATATCTGTCCACCAAGGAGGCTGGCGCCATGCTGACAGCCTGCCTGTGGGTTTTGGAACCCTGACGTCCAGTTCAGGCTGTCTGCTTGCTGCAGGCCTGCCCAACCTGGCCCAGGTCTCACTGTCAGGGGGCTGAGGTCACTGCTGACGCTCTGTACAGGTGTCTCATCCATTGCTGTCCGCCTGCTGCAGGGCAGTTTGACCTGGGCCAGGCCCCCACCACCAAGGAGGCTGGCGCCATTGCTGACGCTCTGTACAGTGAATTTGTTGGTGAGGAGGTGGACAAGGTGGAGCTGGTCTACACCAAATTTGTGTCCCTCATCAGCTCCGACCCCATCATCCAGACCCTGCTGCCCCTCACACCCCAGGTAGGCGACCTGTCCCAGATGTTTTGATCAAGGAATGCACAGTTTCCAAACAGCTGTTGTCTTGTGGGCAGCAGCAGCAGCTTGCCTCAAAAGTGACGCAGGTCTTAACCCATCAACCAGTCACTGCTGGAACCACCAACCAGGGTGGACCACGTCTTTTGGCACCACCTCTGCTCCCCTTTTGCGCCAAGGGCAGGAGACAGGCAGTAGCACCGTTCTTGCATTCAGACGCTGCAGCGCTCTTCATACCACTTGGTGGTTGGTGGACACAGCTGCCTGTTGGGCAGGCACTGAGGCTCAGTGCACCTGTATTGCTGCCACTTTCTTGGGTTTGCTGTTAGTCACAACTGCCAGTGTTGGCTGGAGGCATGGGGTGAGCACAATTCCATGGCTGAATGCCAAGTCCAGGCAGCACTGCCTGCTTGACAGCTTGACTCCTTGCTTGTTGGTGCTCTGCTTTGTCATGGCTGACCCGTCTTTCAGAGGCCTGTTGCAGTCTGTCTGCCACTGTGTCGTCTCTTTGGTGCTGCAGGGTGAAATTTGTGACATTGACGGCACCTGCGTGGACGCAGCTGATGACGAGATCTTCAAGCTGACCACCAAGGGCGGCAGCCTGTCAGTGGAGCGTGAGAAGGTGAGCAGCAGCTCGTGGCAAAGACGGCTTTGAGTTCCGTTAGGACCAGATCTGCTAGCAGCCCCACAGGTACATCTTGGTGGGGCCTAGCCCTTCAAGCAGTGAGGCAGAGAGTGTCACAAGCCAGTGATTTGGCTGTAAGTGGCACTGCTCAACCATTTGGGCAGGCCCCATCGCGGTTGCCTGCACTCAGGCACTTTCACCCCTTGCTGAAAGCCTCGCCCGGCCCCTGCTACAGGTCAGGACTGACACGATGGACTTCGACTCAGGCCTCATCTTCGAGCAGGAGCCCAACCAGATCATTGATGCCCTGCTGCCCCTGTACCTGAACAGCACGCTGCTGAGGGCGCTGCAGGAGGCCCTGGCCTGCGAGCTGGCGGCCCGCATGAACGCCATGAACGCAGCCTCTGACAATGCCAAGGACCTGAAGAGGAAGCTAAACGTCAAGTACAACAGGCAGCGGCAAGCAGCCATCACCAATCAGATCATTGAAATTGTATCTGGTGCTAGCGCATAGAGCAGCTCACAAGGAGGGGCACTGTCTGGTTCAGGTCTGACAGTGGTCTCACCTTGGCCCGCCCCTCTGCGCTTGCTCAGCACTGTTTCTGGTGCAAATTAGGTAGGCCCACTGATCTTGAGAGCAAAATTCTTCAATGAATTCAGTTCTGCTGGCACCCATTGAGTTGTAGTCTGTAAGACGAGGAGAATTGATGGCGCTTGTTATTTCTTGAGCAGTTGCCCAACTGAGGTAGCACCACGATCTCAAGTTTTGACAGCTGCCACTAAAGAAGGAAGTATCAGGTTGTGCAGACCGACCGGGTTGTCTGTCTGCACATGAAGAAGGAGAACATCAAAGTAGGGCATGCTCCTCAACAAAAAGGTGTAGTCATGTCAATGCAGTGCTGCCTGTCACAGACTCACATGTACCCAGTGGCCTGCGTCCGGCAGGACATGCACCTTGAGGCCAGATGGTGTTGCCTCTACACACTCCTGCAATTTGTCGATCTCCTTCTGAGGCCACCTGCAGTTTATGACTGGGCTTCAGATGCTTGCAGGGGTCAGCCTTCACGTCTGCTACACAAGTCCAACACTTGAAGGCAGCCGTAAGGTGTCTAATGAGTCTGCTTTGGCTAAAGTTACCTGTCTGAGCGCTCGGCCCGCACCACATTGAGAGTGCAGCCTGCTGGTGGGTCTCGCAGCAGACCCCAGTAATCCAGGGAGTTGTAGGACTCAAACATGTCCTTGGCTCCGTGCACATTGAAGCTCCAGGTGAGCTTCCCCTGGCCGTCAGGCACCAGATTGGAGCCCAGCCACAGGCTGAGCGCTTCGCTGAATCCCCGCTCATCCAGGTACCTGCATAGTGCGGCGAAATCGACCTCTTGGGGGCCCAGTCTCATCTTGGATCTGCCTGCAGGCTGGCCCCTGATATAGAAGCCCGCTCTCCAAACATCTACACAGGCGCATCAAGAGGAGGTACCGCGGGTGTGCACCTGAGCTCGCCAAAGATACAGCAAAAATGCTGTGAAGAGACAAGTTTGCCATGACACGCATCGTGACCAGATACTTTTTGCAGGCAGCCCCCGTGCAGAGGCCCTTGAAGCCAGTGGCGCACAGCAAGTGCGACAATCAAGCCTGCTGCAGGCAGGCAGCTCACTTGTAGAGCCAGTCTCGCGTGGGTACTGGCAGCGGAATGCCCTCCACCTCCTCCAGCACTTTACTGACATCTGAGCCTGCATCTGTTCTGGCCCTGCCAATGTTGGAGTCCAGGACCCAAGCCTGCACCAGGGCAGGCCTTGCACCATGTCATGCCCTCAAGCTCTGCCCTGCAGTGATGCTGTAGCTTGCAGTGATCGCCAGGATGCCATGCAAACAGACCTGCTGTTTGGTCTTGTAGTAAGGTGGGCATACGTCTGGACTGGGCAAGTCAGTTTGATGTGAGGAACAAGGCTTTAGCACGGAGAATAGCATGCAATCACCTGGGTCGGCGGCCTAACTCCAGCTGTGTCAGATTTAACCTGTTGAAGCAGCTCCAGAGTTGTCTTGCCTCCAAGGGAGTGTCCAATGATGGCCTCTGGCACCCTGCTGCCAAGCACTCCCTGCACAGCACCTCTTGCCAAGTGGACTGCCAGGCTGGAGCATCCCTGCCCCAGGACGGCATCAGCAGGGCTGCAGACAGTTGCTCCATGTGAAGTGCAGCAAGAGTTCTGTGCAGGCCTTGGCTGCGCTGCCAGATGATGGGGGATAAGGGTCAGCAGATCATGTCTTGGCCAGCAGTCAGAAGGGGGGTCCACCTGAATGAAGCGGGTCAGGTCCCGAGCAGCAGCCTGCAGAGTATGAGGCGGCTCCAGGCCTGGCAGCTTTGTGCTGCTGCCATGGTTGCGCTGGTCCACCAACAGCATGCGCCAGTCCCTTCAGGCAGCAAGTGGTGTGGTGGCTGCCAGCCACCAGCAGGCTGGTGGCCCCTGCCTTGACAGCTGCAGACAGTGTATTTAGAGGGAACATTTGGGTAGGCTCCTTGTACACACCTGCCCCTGTAACAACTGCAGAGAGAATGTACTGTCACCAGGGCCATTGCCTGCTGCCATATGCTAGCAGGCGCTTCCCCATGCCGTGCCCAGCCTTGAGGCCAGCAGCAGGCAGGAGATGCCCTCGTGATGGGCCCTGCTCACAGCCTCAAGCCATCAGCGGGACCTCAGATGACGGGGGAATTTCAAGTCACAAGCCCTTCCCACACCTGCCTGTCTCAGCAGCTGCATCCTTGGCCAACCTCCGTGCCACTGTTCGCCAATTCCTGCCTATGCCCTGCAGGCACAGACCCAGTCGCTGCTGGTCTGCAGCCAAGGAGCGTGCAAGCAGGCCAGCATCATGGCCCAGGATATGGACTTTTCCAGCAATGCATGCCCTGGCAGCACATACCAGGAGACCGTGCACAAAGATGGCTGTTGCTGGCTCAGCACCCCGGCTCCCTGCTTCTGCTGCAACATCAATCACTTCGTATGCCAGCTTTGACGGCTGGCCATCAGCAGCTGCTGCTGCTGAGCAGCAGATGCCCCTGGCAGCAGAGAAGACCTGCCAGACCCACGGAGATGTTGATGTGAGCGTAGCGCAATGGCAGGCTGGCATAGGAGTGCAGCTGGCATAGGAGTGCAGCTGGCATAGAAGTGCAGCTGGCATAGGAGTGCAGCCATGAGTAGTCACCTTTCCCCGACGGCTCAGACCTTGACGAAGAAGACTTACCATTGCTTGAGTCTACACAAAGAGAGAGGAAAACTATAGTTTGACTGCAAAGAAAGCAAGTCATTACGTTGACTGTGGAGCTGCTTGGTCAGCTGCTGTCTGTCTGTAGCATGTCAGCTTGTGGACGACTAGCAGAAGGCCCTCAGTCCCTCGTCGGGCCTAGACATCGTGGTACCAATCATGTCCACGGGCATGGACATGGGCATGCCCGATTGCGGTCAGCAAATGCTGCCCGGAAGCGCTCAATCATGAGTGAGACAGTGGTATCTGGCCGTCCTGCAAAGCATCAACTCAGGGCTCATGCAACCTCAAGTGACCACCAGCACGCCTCTGAGCAGCCACATCAAGATGCTGACCGCAAAAAGGCTGGCAAGCTCAAAGCTTTTGTGAGTCCTCCTGCTTTTTGGATGCTCCTCCTGGAGCACAGTTGCGGCCTGGTCCAGTGCGAGAGTCCTCTGAGCGACTGACTTGACTGCAGGCATCCATAGGGGTTGTGATTGTGTTTGGGGTTCTCAACAGGATTCTTTACAGTGAGCTGTGCATGGTGGTGACAGGTTGGGCAACCTTCCGATGAGCATCAGACAGCTCACAGTGCTCCCATGCTGCAGAGATGGCGCTTGTACCCATGGGCAACTTTGTCTTTGGCTTGGCCCAAATGCAGACATTTGGGTGGGTTGGAGAGGTTGCTGCTTACCTGCTGAGCCACTGCGATATCTAATGCTGCCGAAGTGCACCATGCAGTTCTTGAGAGATTGGTTTGGCTGAGCTGCAGGTATGTCGCAGTGTACTTCACGCTGCTTTATTACCGCAAACAAAAGGGCATCGTGACGAAGGAGATGCTGGAAGTGCCTAAGAAACAGTTCCTGGGCATCGGCGCCATCGAAGCCCTCTCCTCAGTCACAGGCTTCATCAGCGCAGCAAAGCTGCCAGGTAAGGGGAGCTGTTTGCAGTCTGCGGGGACCCTTGTGCCTGCACTGATCGTGCTGGCTTTGCGAGCTTCCTGCACCATGCCTCTGATCCAGACACCAGGTGGTGTGAAGCTCTTTGCAGAGTGCTTTCCATCTGGAAGCCTGCTGTAGGGAATGTCCAGCAACCGGGCTGTCCAGCCTGTAGGTCACCTGCAAGTCATGGGCTGACAACCACATCCACACTGACAACATCAGCATGCTTCTTCGCACCAGACTGCAAACCTCCTCACTCCATGTTTCTGCCACCTTCAGCTAAGACTGGACCTCTGGCTGCTGCAGGTGTTGCTCTGCCACTGCTACAGCAGTCCATCATGTTTTGGCAGCTCAGTCTGAGCACCATCTTCCTTGGCAAGCGCTTTGCCAAGATACAGCTGCTGGGAGCAGCCACCGTGGTGGCAGGAGTGTGCTTTGCAGCGTGGCCTCAACATGGGGGCAGCGGCTTGCTACAAGAGGTGAGCCGGCCACAAAGTGTGGCGTGCAAGGCTTTGCTCAGCACCCCTTAGAGCAGTCTCGAAGCAGCCCTCAACGCCTGACGGCTACCTTGGCTGCTGCTGCTGCTGCACTCCCCCTGCCTGAGTAGCATGTACAGTCTCGAACATGTCCGCATGCTGCAGGCGAATCCTGCGTATGCAGTGCTATTCGTCGTGTCCATGCTTTTCCCTGCACTATCCTCCATCTTCAAGGAGCGCATCTTTGCCAAGGAGGTGGGCTTCATCTCAAGACCTGTCTGTAACTCAGTTGGAGTCTTGCCCTGCACCAATCACTGGGATGCCCCGCACTTGACTGCAGAAGGAGCGCCTCCATGGCAAAGATCTGGACATCTTTGTGGTGAGCAGCACGTTCATCATGCATGGTGTGGCACCGCTGCATTGATCTGTGCACAAACTAAGCAGGTTTCTGGTGGCCATCTGCTCTGTTGACACCCAGCCAGTGCCCTGTCCAGGTAAACAGCTTTGGATCTGGAGCCCAGGCTGTTTTTGTCTTTCTGCTACTGCCGCTCATCACCAAGCTGAGGGGCGTTCCCTTCAGCCAGCTGCCTGCCTACCTTTCACAGAGTGAGTGGGGGTCCCCTGCCATGCAGCAAGTTGCTATGGTGCTCTGCTGCATCACATGTGCAAGAGGCTCCCACAATCGTGCTGAGTGCGTGCCTATTGCTGCCTGCAGCTGTTCAGACCATCTCTGGTGCCAACCCAGATGTCCAGGGGGCGCCCCTTCTGCCCCTGCTCTACATTGCAACAAACCTGGCATTCAACATCGCTGCTCTCAACCTTTTGCGTATCTCAGGCAATGTGGTGCAGTCCTTGGTGATGAGCAGCATCACACCACTGGCCATAGGAGCCTTCACTCTCAACTGGCCTTACATGCCGCCTGCTCCACCACTCAGCACCAACTTCTTCATTGGAGTGGCTGTCCTGATTGCCGGCTTGGCGACATATAATGCTCCACAATTACAGCAGCTGATGAAGCAGAGGAACAGCAACCCAAAGGCAGCATGACCCTGAATCTCAGAACATGAGTTATTGTGGTCAGACTTCCCTTACGTAATTGGCATTGTGTAGGGGCATCTGCCTGGCTTGCTGCTGCTTGAGCGCGGTCACAGGTGAACAAAAGCCCACAGAGCGGCAGTCTGCAAGTTCCTGCTTGGCCACCTTGGCGGTCCCGAACCAACTTCTCGCAGCTAGCAGGCCGACTGCCAAAGCATCTACCTGGCTGTAGCTTAGGCGGTGTGGTCACACCATGCCAGGGCTCTCTAGCCTGGCTAAATGCAATCTGTGACAGCAGCCACTTTGAACTACTGGAGCAGGAGGAGCGGTGCAGCTTCACTGAGAAGGCCAATGCTGGGCTGGTGTCAGGAGATCTGGCGCAGAATTAGATTAGAGTTCACCATTGAGGCAAGTCGCGGGTGTTTTGGTGTCCTGCTATCAGCACTGCCGTACAGGCCATACTGAGCAGCACCTTGGGGCGTGTAGTGATGGCTTGCTGATGTGTCTGCCTTGTGGGTGCTGCCTGCTGTCGACTTGCATTGGGGAGCAAGACAAGCTCTTTCAGTCCATGCTGCAAGGCTCAAGCCTTACACTGACAGCAAACATGGTATGCCCTCTCAGACCTTCCCGCCCCCTGCAAGCTTACTTGCAGCCCCCACTTTGGTCTGCTATGTCATCTCTAATGCATTCAGCTGCCTGCAGCTCCCGCTGCTGCGGGATCGATGGAAGCTCATACTGTTTGGCGCGTGCTTTCAGTATGTGCATGGCATGGCCACGCAACTGGCACACAGAGTCCACCAGCCGATGAGATATCCTCTGCATGACGTCGGCTTTGCTGTCCTTCCGGTGAGCCCATGCAGCAGCGAAGCAGGATGGCCTGCCACGAAACAGACCTCCCCTTGCTTGCTGAATCTGGTGTGCTCCCTATACGCTGTGAGCTGGTGGGGTGCTCCCCTCACACATGTTGAACTTTCTGATGTTCTCCACACCAGCACACAGGTGTTGACTTGGCAGGCCGCACGGCATGTTCCCAGCGGCACCGTGTCCAGCATTGCATGTGCTCAGTGGCCTGCCGCAGCACCTCCCAATCTCTGCTGACCTGTGCTCTGAGGCGGCAGCTCTGTCAGCATTCTGCGATGGCTGCTCTACAGGAACTTGGCCAGAAACAGGAGTGGGTCAGTGAACTCATCTTTAGTTCGCTTTTCATTTCATTCATGATCTGGTCCTTCTCGCCGTTTGTCACTGAGAAGAAACGCTTTTACACATGTGTATTGTTTGCCCGTCTGTTGATGGTGCTAGTAGGTGAGCCCATGCAAATGGCCCATGCATTGCTTCTGAGCCGGCCTGCCCTGAGTGCAGCTGCTGAGGTGCACCCCCTGCTGCCAGGGCGACCTGCCTGCAGTTGAGTTGCTGATCCTGCCTGCCTCCTGCCTGGTTCCTAATACTATCTGCTGGCTGCCACCCCTCCCTGCCCAGGTGCTGGCCAGTGCATGCTGCTCAGCCTCAAGCTCGTCTTGATACTAGCTGTGCTGCTCGCTGCAGTTTGTCAGACGCTGCGCATTCTGTCCTTCAGCTCAACTCAGCTCCCAGGCCCCAACTATCACTGCAGATTGCCAGAAGTCACAGCCGTAAGACCCATGCCGCTCAGCTGGTGGGGCCACCTTGTAGTGGATGTTGCCAAAGGGGTGAGCAGTGAGCATTCGTGTGCAATGCTATGCAGCTGCAGGTCACAGTGTGGGAGAGCACTGCACTGATCATCTGGCATCAGCCATCTTGAGCTGCTCAAGCCACACTGGCAACCAAGTGTTAGCAAAGGGCGTCACCTGCTGCCCAAGTCACCACCGCATTCCAGCACCCGTCTTGCAGCGCCGGCATCTTTCAGGCCGTTCTGTGCTTGTCTCTGCCATGCATCTGCTCTGGCTGCCTTGCAGACCACCCACGGCTGTGGGGACCTCATCTTTTCGTCCCACACCACCTTTGCGCTCGTGGGCATCCTGACATACACTGAGTATGGTGGCCTGCTCATCACCAAGGTCAGTGGCCGCGGGACTCCACAGGCCAGCAGCGCCTTCCTTTGTGTTGGGTTTGCGCATTCTCTTCTGGAGCCCACAGCACATACAAAGAGTCATGAGATACCAGGGCTCATGCCCGATCAGCTGATTTCTGCCTGCCATCAACTGCCTGTTCAGCTTTCATGTGTCCATGTGTCTATGCCAGCATGCCGTGTCTGCAAAATGTGGCAGAGTGGCTGTGATGCTCACATATGGTCTTCTTCCCTGCAGGCCATTGCCTGGCTCATGGTGGCCACCCTGTCTGTCCTGATTGTCGCCTCACGGAAGCACTACACCGTGGATGTGGTGATAGCCTGGTAAGCAATGTTGACGAGACATCCCTGGCAGCAGCCGGCGCGCTATCGACATCATCTACCTTCAAGCAACGGGGTGCTCTCAGGGGTCTGCGAGTCTCCTTTGTTCTGGGCCAAGCATGACTCCCGGCTGCAGCGGCTGGCGTGCTGCAGTGCAGCATTGCAGAGTTGAGGCTGTCAAAGTGCTTTTCATCCTTGGCGGTGTCTTAGGTCTAATCAGCCCCTGACAGTACCTGCTTGTCCTGCTTCCAGTGAAATGTGGCTGTCTTGCGGCAAGCATGTTGCCTTGGCCAGGAGATTGAGTGGGCTTCTGCATGCAGGTATGTGGTGCCCTTGGTGTTCTATGCCATGCACAAGCGCTGGACAACCAAGCGGCCCCTGAAGGACGAGTGGCCTCACCGCCCCTTGATTACTGATGTGGGCCTGCAGCAGGTTGTGGTGGACGACGGTGTGGCTCTTGTAGAGGTGAGCAGGGCACAAGGACAGGGCAATGCGGAATTGGGAAGATAGACTTGCAATGGCGCATGGGGCGTGTGGCCCTTGATCTGCTGTGGCAGCTGAGCTGCTGAGACTCACCAGGTGGGCAGGGCAGCAAATTTTGCAAGTTTATCCCTGCAGTGATTGCTGCCATGGCTCCCTGCAAGCAGGCGCTGCCCCTTACAGGGAATGTGAGGGACCTAGAGCATCTCCTGATGTACTGAGAAGTCGAGAGCTCTCAGAAATGTAGCATGGTCCTGCTGCCATGCGCATCTGCACAGGCCTTCGGTGCAGCAATCAGCTCCATCCCTTGGCAGCTGCACAAAGCCCTGGTCTTTTCAGACCCTGCTTCTTGCATGCTTGCAGGCTCCCAAAGGCCCTCTGCTCCCTGTCAGCCAGATGCCGCGCACCGGCAGCGGCAAGCTGACAAATGGGAAGGTACCCCAGCTTGTCCCACCGCCTGTGGGCAAGGGGCAGGGCAATGGCGGCCCTGACACACCCCCAGGACGGGAGGAGGACCAGCACGGCAGTGCAAACGGCAGCAGCCGCAAGGGCCCATCAGCCATCATGCGGCCGCGCTCCACGCAGACAATTGTGGCGGCTGAAGCTGTCAGGTGGGGTCCCTGCATGTGTCACGCATGAGCCAGGCGGGAAGCAGGGCAGAGGTTCTGAGTGCACCGCGCGGAAATTTTGGGCCACTTAGGATTGCTGCACATCGCAAGGCAGCTGCAATGGCCAGGCGCCAACATTGCTGCAATCCTCAAACTATTGTGGCTGAGGCTGACAGCGATGGCCCCTTGAGCTGGCCATGAGAACGACACTTTGCTCGAACAGGTGAGTGGCTGTGCATGTCAGGCACAGCAGCGGCACAGGGCCATGTGCTTAAGGAACCTGAGTCATGGCTTGATTGCTTGTGACCCCTGAGCTGCCGCCCTGCAGGGATGAGGAGACTGACGACTGGGACAACTGGCAGCATAAAGGTGACAAGCCAGTCAACAGCACCAGCAGTGCCAACTTGGCTCCTACAGCCCCAGGTCTCTGCATAATAGCCTGACACAGCCTGCCATTGCCTGGTCGGCTGGCAATGATCAACATGCTGAGCTCATTGAAAAGTTGAGCGCTGCGAGATCGCCAGAACAGGGGGCATGAAAAATCTGAGACCCAAAGAACAGAAAGAAACGGGACATCATTCAAATCGCCGAATGCTGCCCAGTGCCTTGCTGCAATGAAGCGACTGATTGCTGGGATCCTGTCATGCTGTGCAACAGCAGGTGAGACATCGCGGATGTATCCGCAACTTGGCGTGTTGTTCCCCCGGCATGCTCACCAAATCCACATCTTCCATGCAGCTACGGCTGCGATAGATCCAGGCTTTCTCGGAGATGTCTTCATGCCAGGGCAGGATCAAGTGCCTGCAGCAATGGCTTTTTGGCCGCTGACAGAGGGAATGGGGACCAGCCTGCACTCCCAAGGGAGCAACACCTCATACAATGGCTCAGTCCATGCAGGCCAGGACCGCAACATGTGAGTGATTTCTGACACAGTCAAACTCAGACACGCAGATGGCTATGCCATCAGGCCTGGTGGCATCTGCTGGTCAGATGACTGCATTGCCAGGGACCTGTTGTGGCTTTCACAGTCCAACTCAGCAGGCTGAGTCAATCAGTACCTCAAGCGTCAGATGCGCCCTGCCAGTGACTGGCTGCTGGATGTCTGCAAGCGTCAGATGTCTGCGAGCATCTTGCTGGGAGAAGTGCGCAACATTGTCTTCGTGTGCACCTCCCGGGCTGCCTTCTGGCAGCTATCCTCGACTCAGGGCTGTCATGCATCAAGGACGGTGCACTCCTGGCCCGCTGTCTGCAGATAGCAACAGGCCCAGTCCACGAGATTTGAGCTCTGCAGCGTTTGCATCTGATCAACCCACTGCTGCTGCAGATGGGCAGCAGATGACGTATTTGGATGGACACTGAACTGTGCAGCAAGCTTTGAGGATGCCGTGGCACTCGAGAATGTACCCTTTGGTGAGGCGAATGCCTGCCTGCACCTCAAGCATACCACACACAAGAGCTGAAAATGGCCCCCTTCAGGCCTGCACATGGTGCTGCCAGCCCTCAGAGCTGCACACCTAAGTCATCCCTGTTGTCCACCTCCTTTGTGGCCTGCAGCCCAAGGTGGCCCCTTCACAATTTCACTTTGGCTCAAGGCCAACACTTTAAATCAGAGCGGAGTCCTGTTCCAGTACCTGTTTTCAGCGTCACAGAATGCCACCTATGAAGCTCCTGCTGTCAACCTGGACCCCTGGGCTCCCAATCAGGTGTGCGGGACAGGCGAATCTTGGGCCATCCCTGGGCTGTGGGTTGTCAGGTTCCTTGCACCCATGCTGAGACAAAGTCAGCCTGACCTGCTGTCCAATCACGATGTCGTGCCAGCCAACCTTCAGATTGCTGTGATGCTGTGGGTAACATCAGGCAATGCACCTTGCGGCTAGCGTCATTCGGCAGCTGGTAATGGCAGGGCCACGCCAAAATGCTGGCTGTGCCAAGCTCCAGCTGCACATCGTGTTGCTGCAGGCTTGACAGATGCAGCTGGCTCGACAAGAGCCATTGTCTAGCTCTCTTGTGCCTCACCCTGCAGCAATCCTGCCAGTTGCAAAACTGTGTCATGCTGCCAGAGGCAATGCTGCTATTGCTGGGACCTGCATCATGGTGCTGCTGCAGGGGAACATCTGCTGACCACCGGTAGACATCATAGTGCCTTGATGGGAGCTGCCTGCCTGCTGCAGGTACACATCATGCTGCCAGAAGCCATGTCAGACGCAGCAGGCGCCATCAGGACCATCGTCAAGGACGACTCTGATGCAGATGTGCAGTCCTTCCTCGACAGCGATGGCTATGTTGTGGAGAGCATTCGTTCTTCCCAGCCAGCGGACAAGGCTGACGATGGCAGCTGGCACATGTTCACAGTGACCAGCATGCCTGACGGCACCAGGGGCTTCCAAGTCTTCCTGGACGGCCAATTCGCAGGTGAGAGGTGCCTTGCCCAGACACTGAAGCTGGGAGCCATCCAGGTGCTCTATGGGATGCACACGCGCAGGTGGGGAGTCAATCAGGTCCTCACAGGATGCACCAGCTCAGGCATGCACTCCAGCTGGCTGCTGTGCCCTCAGCTAGCCTCCATACTCGGCCAGGCATGGCACGCTACAGCACGCTTTTCACTAGGGTTGCTGTTGGGTCATGACTGTCTGCTCAGCACCTGACACCTGCATCCTCTGATGTATTGCACCTCTTAGAAGCTGCCTCAGATGCTGGCAGCAACGCTGCCTGTCCAGGTTCCAGAGCAGCTCCCTACAGCAAGCTGCATCACAGTTGCCTGCCTCACATTTCTGCATGTACCTGCAGCGTCACAGCCAGCCGCAATCACCACAGCTGTCTCCAGCAGTCCTGAGACCTTGCTGGAGGCAGGCAACCCAATTGATCTCAAGGGCGACTTCTTCCTCTGCACAAGGACAGACCTAAACAACAGCAGGTGGGCCCACATAATAACGGTGACAGCTGCTAGCAGCTGAAACAGTACTGCTGTGTGCCCTGTGAGGTGCAGTGTATGCTGGCACAAGAGACGGCACATCACAACTGCTGGCTGTGGTGGCACGTGTGTAGTTTGGCCTGATCACTGCCTTAAAAGGTGCAGACTGGTGCTGCATCACCCCAGACTTGTATCCGGACCATCAACCCCCTTCTGACGGCTTGCCATGCCTCCTGCGCTGCTTCAGATTCTTCTCAGGCAGCATTGCCCATGTGGGCGTGTGGGACCAAGTGCTGACCAACGCCTCCATCAAGGTGTGCTGCCCGTCACTGGGCCAGTGATTTTCATGTCCTGCTGAATGCCAGCCAGTCGCCCTCCTTTCATGCTGCTGCTCTCACCTGCAGACCAAATCCTACTGACTGCCTCCACTCTGCACCAGCCACATGTCGGAATGGCCTGGAAGTGACGTGTGATGCCTCCCTCTGCAGGCCATGTTTGACATTGTGCCCCTGCCAACCCCACCCAAGTGAGCTCTGCGCCCACAGATGTCTCCCGTGCATGATGGGCTTCCGAATCTGCCACTGCTGCTCAAGCAATTGGCCTAGGCATGGCATCTTGCCCGCGTCCTGGGTCCACCCAGCACACACTGTTCTCGCCTCCTTCAAGACTGCTGCTGTGACATGGCAGCTCATTGTGAGCATGCACTGCCAGCACTCAGCTGCTGTCCGCCTCTGCTCCTGACATCTGTCTGGCTCTGCCCCACGGGCCAGCGGCCATCACGCGTGCTTCACAGCAGGACAGCAAGCAGCATGTGCGCTTCCGCTGCAGGTACTGCCTTGACAGCGATGGGCACCTGGTGTCCTGTGGAGCGCCAGCCCCAGCACCTTCTGTTGCTGTGGCCACCACTGCAGCGACTGGCTCCTGGACTGACCAGCTGACAGCATGGGCCGGGCAGTTTGCCAATCCTATCACCCTGCAGCTGGCAGGCTTGAACGTGACGCTGTGCTCTACGGGGCTGGGAGTCAGCAACCCAGAGTTGTCAGCGGTCAGCGGCCTGTGCGATGACGGGTTTGTGTGTGCGCCCCTGGCTTCCACACAGATGCCAGACGTTGTGCAAGCCAACCTGAATGGTGAGCTTGGCAGAGCACCCCACAGCAGGAGGCTTCTCCTCCTACCATCGCATCTGCGGTGCTTGAGGTGCAGGCCCAATAGGCCCAGGCCCAAGTGGTACCCAGTCTGGCGCATGCATTCTCACCTAGCTTGCTATGCCTGATAGCATACCTCCTGTGGCTGGTGTCAGCAGCAGCACAGCCAGCACATCGCTGTGATGTGCATAGACTGCCAGCTTTGCTCTGAAGTACATAGACGGCCCACATGCAGTGTGACACAGGCCTCCCTGCCGCAGGCTCTGTGGCTGGAGTCTGTGCCAGCACCCTCAAAGGGGCAGCCCTGGTGTCCAACACCACCAATAACCTGCCTGTGCCAGTAGCCTACTTTCCCCTGGCACAGGATGATGCCAGCAGCTGGCCCTTGCCACAATGGGCTGCTGAGGCCACAAATGTCTCCTGGACCCTGGATCCTGTGTTTGGGCTCACAGCCACATGCACAGTGAGCAGCTGCAGGCAGCAGTCTGTGTTCAGAACAGCAAATTTTCATGAACATCCCCCTTGCGATTTGTGCGACTTTAGCAGCACTGGCGCCAGTCGCCCTTCAGCGGCCATCTTCTTGGGTACTAGCTCTGCACCACACTGTTTGCCTCCATGCAGTGCTGCCAGCACCCTCAGGGCATTTCAGCTTGAGCCGAGTTCAAGAAAGGCTGCCATGAGCCCGCAGGCCAACCTTGCAGCTGTCATACTGCTGTCTCCTGCTATGATGCAAGCGGCTGCTGAAGCGTGCTGCTTGCCAAGCCAGGCCACTCATTGGGCTGGGCCAGCTTTCTTCAGATCATCAACAAGCCCACTGTGATTGTGCTGCTTCCCTGCAGGCTGCCGCTGAAAGCATGCTGCAGCTTCCATCCACCCTGGGCTTTGGGCAAGCCGGCCCCTTTGCCATCAACCTGTGGTTTAAGCAGATTGCCACCCCTGCCAACATGCAAGGGAACACTTTCCAGTACCTGCTGTCGGCCGCTGCCCCTGCTGACTTTCCCATGACCAACCTCACTGTTTTCTCAGCCGATTCGGTGAGCCACGGGCTCTGGAGAGCCCTGCTGTGGCCTGTCCAATTATTTGGCCGCTGTCCCATGGCAACAATCTGTGCTGTATCACCAGCAGACATCTTGAAGTGAGAGCAAGCTTCCCCTGCAGGCAGACTTTGCTGCCCTCTTGAACTACTGCACATTGTAGCGAGCTACCACCTGGGCCAGCAGCTGGCAGCGCAGGCAGCTTGGGATTCTTTCAAGTTTGCACAGCTTAGGCACAGGGTCCCATGCAGTGATGGCCCCACAGCATTCTTCTCACATGCAGGTGGAACTGTACCTGCCAGATGGAAACCACCCTGCCCACAACCTGCTGCGGGGAGTTGTCAAGGACAGCAATGACTTCTACAACAGCAGCCTGGACGCAGTTTGGCTGGACTCTGGTGAGGCCATGGCGGGACTGGCATGCAGTGAGACAGCTGACGCTTTGCCAGTTCTGCTTTGACACGGCCGCCAGCAGCTCAGGCATGCACGGAACTTACCTTCTGCCACACCTCATGGCACATGCCTCTGCCCAGTCATGCTCTCCTGTGTGTGTGACAGCAGCCATACAGTGCCTACAGCAGCACATTGCATTCTGTGCCTGTGACGCAGCACTGCAACAGCACTGCATGCCCATCTCCCATTGAGCACCTGTTCTGCAGATGGCATGGTGGCCAACGATTCCCTGCGAGACACCCCGCGCTCCAACTTTTCAGATGGCACTTGGCACATGGCCACCCTGTCCACCCTGCCAGTGGCAAGCACGCAGGCAAGCTGCCTGAGGCTTGCTCGGTCTGCCCATGCATTGACACCGTCGCATCTGGGAGGCTCGCTGCTGCTTGCTCGTCCTGCCGTCCTGTGCTGGACATAGGCTGCTCACGGCCATGCAGAGCTGCAAGCCTATTGCCAAGCAGACCCAGCCTTGAGGCTGTTTGCAGGCCTCAAGGCTTGTTGCCAGCAACCCAGCCCAGCAATCAAACATTGGTGTTTGCATGTGTGCTGCGGTAGCGATGCCCCAAAATGCATTGCTTGCAACCATCAGCAGGTGCTGCACGCTTGCCGTCCTCAGTCTCAGACAGGGGTAATTACCAACGCAGTGTAGGTGCACAGAGCTGGCTCTTCACTGCTATAATTGTGAAGAGCTGTACATGAACAGTTACGCTTGCACTTGCATCCAGTCTGCAGCTTGCTTGTGTGGATGTGTCATGTTGCTGCAGACTGAGGCCCTCCGACAGGACGGCGAGCAGGCTGCCCATGTCACCCATGCAGTCACAAACTCTGGCGTCTGCTGCTGCAGGGCTGGGTGCTCTACCTGGACGGCCAGCAGGCTGCCCAGGTCACCCATGCAGTCACAGACCTGCGTCAGCTGCAGACCCCTGGCGGCGACCCCCTGCTCCTCAACAACAGCGTGCACCTGTGTGGGCGAGCAGATCGCGAACCGGACAGGTTCTTTGACGGCACCCTGGCTGCGCTGTCCTTCTTCAACCAGTCGCTGGGGCCTGCAGACGTGAGTGATGGCAGCACGTTGCTGCCCTGCTGGCATCTAGTGCCTGCAGTAGGGACCGTGTGCAAGCTGTGCATGCCGCATGCATGTGCTGCCTGCTCCTGCTGGCTGCAGTGACAGCTAAAAGCATGTTGTGTTGAGAGCCCTTGCTGCCTTGTGTGGTCGACGTTGTGTGCTACCCATGCTGTTGATGGCAGTCCTGCAATCAAAGTGCATATGCCACTCACTGTCGCCGCCTCAGCAAGGTTGTGCTGTCAACCTGCACTTGCTGCATGCGCCTGCCGCCTTTATCAAACCTGGCTGGGCATGCTACCTGCAACGGACATGCTACCCTCCCGGTGGATTAGGTCTGCTGGCAGCATGTGCTGCTTCAGTACAGCTTTGCGTGTCCATGCCATATTTGAACGAGCGGGGAGCACCAGCCGTTTGGGCGGTCTGGGTGGGGTACCACCCAGGGTGTTGCATGGCTTCTGACGGTCAAGGTAGCGATGTCTTGCCGGCAGACTGTCCCACGATACTGTCCTAATATGCCTCGCAGAGTGATGGTTGGCGATGCTGTACCCACCTGCCAGCCAAACGCCATGTTTCAGACATGCTCCTGAGGCAGATGGACATGTAGGCCGCACTAGACTGGGCCGAAAATGCTGTGCAAGCGCAGGCCCATGGGAGCAGGCCACCAGGCCTGGCCAGGCCGAACCCATCCAAACGCCCAAGGCCGGCCCATGAGCATGGATAGGCGCATTCAGCACTTACCAGCGCCTGCAATGCGCTGCAGGTCCAGGCTCTCTATGAGCAGGTGCAGGGGCCCGGGGCCTTTGGCACAACCCCTGCCAGCCTGCAAGCGCCGCTGCCCAGCATTGAGCAGCTGCTGGCGCCACCCCTGGTCGACCTCAACGCCTCATCAGCTAGCCCTCCAGCTGGCGGTGGGGAGCAGCAGCTGACAGATGCCACCAAGGCTGCTGCAGGCAGCATACCAGCTCCTGCTGGCCCTGTCTCAGCACAGTCCTCAGGTGGGCACCCCCCCTGTTGTGATTGCAATCACTGATGGGTGCTGGCATTGCTGCAGTAGAGAAGACAGGCCGGGAACGGCAGAGTTGAGGCAGCTGCCATACGCATGAGATGGCTGCTGATCTGACAGTGCTGCCTCACCACAGGCTTGCCCAACCCTGTGCTGACGGCTGCCTCTCCTGCCGCTGGCCCCTGGCACTGCTGCTCCGTCAATAAGAGGCTGTGTTCTATCAGGACCTCTGACGGTCAGCGCTGTTGCAGGCGGTGAGCAGCAGCAGATGCTGGACGGCATGCTGCGGCGTGCCTTGTCAGAGCTGCAAGCTGGTCTCCATTGTGCTTACATACTAGATCCAGCGTTCCAGCTGCAGACAGTAAACAGCAGCTGCCACAGGACAAGGCTGTGGTGTGGTGCATCTGTTTTCTGATGAAAGTCCCTCACTGCAGGAGGCGAGCAGCAGCAGCCGCCCCAGGACAGTCTCTCAGGCGTCAGCACCGAGGGCGGCCCTGGCAGCACCCAATCGCAGAGTGGCACGCTCAGCTCAGGGGCCAAGGCTGGGATTGGTGCAGGCGTTGCCGTGGCAGTCATGGCCCTGCTGTCCCTCCTCGTCTTTGCTGCTGTCAAGGTGAGCAGCCTACAGGCGCAGGCCAGCGCCCGACTGTCAGGCTGTTGCACCTGAAGAAATTTGCAGTGCAAAATGCTGCATGACCATGCTTGGCAGTTGGTACATGCCTGTAAAAGCTTGACGGCGTCCGCTGCTTTGTGCCTAGTGTCAGCTAGGCACATTGCCACCGCGCTCAGCGCCCCTCAAGGCCTTTTAATGTCAGTCTCCTTCAAGTCCCCATCTCAGCCTCTCTCTGCAATCTCAGTCTACCTTCTGCATGCCGCCTGCATTTCCTCTTTGCAACCCTGGGCTGCACCCTGGCTGCAGGTGAACAACCGCCGGAGAGGCCTCACCCGCAAGCATCGGCTTCAGGAGGAGTTTGGGGAGCCACGTGGTTCGGCCAAGATACCTGCTGCAGTGCAGATGCATGACATCCCCCTGGGTGACAAGCCAGATGATAAGGTGAATCTTTTCATCGACGCCCATACCATCAGCAAGCAGGGAATTGCCGCAGCGATGCATGGCCGTGTCTAGCATCTCAGCTTGCTAACATCAGCAAGCCAGCATCATTTTAGTGTGTTTCGCGTGCAAAGGTGTACACTGCTCTTCCCGTGTCCATGTGGCACAAGTTTTGCTCAATCTCATTTGGCAGTTGCTAATGCACCGTGCTGTTCTTCTCCCTGCTGACTGCATTCTCACTCAGGGAACACTCACCTTTAAAACGCACCAAGACATCTGCTCATCATGCTGCTTGTTTACACCACCAACATCTTGCCCAGCTGTGCACTAGACCATGTGGATCTACTAGCATGTAATCTGAAAAGGAGTTCAAGAGGTGAATACATTTCTGGCACTGATGCAAACTACGGTGCCTGCCCAAGTCTCTCAGTCTGCAGCAGTTCGATAGGAATTGCTGGCTCAAAAAAGCTCCCCAATGGTACATCGCACACTGCCCCCACCCACGCGTTCAAGCGTGTCTATGGGAGCATGGTGCAGCGCAGCCACATGCTTCAGCAAAATTTTCTTCTGGTCGGGGGTGAATGCATTGTATGCCTGGGTGGACATGGCCAGCACAGGCAGGCCCCTGCCATCCTCCAGCTCAATCACGTTGCCGCACATGGCATCCATCTGCTCTAGTGTGATGTCCACAACCTGAAGCCATTTGAAGAACTTTAATTCTGTAGCATGTGTTGCTGCAACACATTGCATCTTTGGCGGAAACATGGCAGTGATCAGGGCAGCTGCTAGCAGCGGCTGCCAGCTGGACTTTGGTGCGGCTCAGGGTGGGGCATGCGGCTCTTGGGAGGTCAGGAAGGCCTTCGCAAGGAGCAGCCCACCAGCTCTGCTCTTGACAAGCTCACAGGGCGCTGCCCAGCGCAGGGCTGCCAGAGAGTCAAAGCTGTCAACAATATGTACAACATCTCACCTCATGATGCTCCTCCAGCTTGGCCAGGACTGCACGACGCTGAGCATCGCTGGCCAGTGATGCCAGGCAGATCACTGCCACATCGGTCCCAACAGACATCATCACGTTGGTGTGATATACACATTTGCCACGGGCATCACGAGACCTGCAGGAGAGGACTGGGCCATTGAGCTGCTGCCACCAGAGACAAGAGGGCGAGAGGGCAGCTGCAAATGCCCACAAGCTGTGCCAGTTGGGAAGACCACCACAGGTGTGCAGCTGTACGCACAACAGCGGCAGCCTTGTGTGACTTCTTGCAATGCCCTGTCTGTGTGGAGCAACCTCGTGTCTGGGTTACTGCTTGAGGGCTGAATCTGCTGCAAGAGGAGTCCTGGTTTGAAAACCAAAGCCCATGCTTGCAACCACCCAGGACGACACCCAGGTGCGCCACGCTGCCTGCTGCTACCTGAAGGTGACAACATCCTTGTAGCCCAATTCACTGGCCCACTGGCGGGCCAGCATCTCCTCCGCACGCTCCGAGAGCGAGCAGTAAACCACACCGTTGACCCGGTCAGGCACCATGGCACCAGTGCCCTCAAGGAAGTGCTGTGCGCGCTCGGCATAGGACCTGGCAGGCAGCAAGGAGACATCAGGAGACAGAGCATCAATGAAAGCTATGCTGTCAAGGAAGGTCTCACACACACGCTCAGCAAACTACGTGGCAGACAGCATGGCTTTGCTTGCTGTGTAATTTGACACTCCTGTGCTCGCAAAGCCAGGTGTCTCCTAGTGCTGAGCCACCTTGGCAGGTAATTCAAGGCAGCAGCAAGGTATTTCAAGGGCAGACAGCAGCATGGCACCAGTGCTCTGCGGGACGTGCTGTGCACCCTCAAACAAGGACCGGGCAGGTAGTGGGGAGGAGTGATGCAGGAGAGTAGCTCCATGGGAGCTGTGCCCTTCAGGAAGGCAATGAGGTTTGGCCATCAGCTTACATGAGCAAGGTGACCAGGGAGGCCACCCAATCCTCCCAGCTGGAAATGGTACATGCGCATGGGAACAGGCAGCAGAAAGGACTTGAAGGGGGCAAAAATAGGAGCAGTGTCCTCCTACGGCCTCGCATGCTCTACACAGATCTGGTAGCACAGCTGATTGCTCTGATTCCTTCCATTTTGCCGGTCTGCCCTGTGGCAGACAGCACCCCAGCAACACATGCCCAGGGGCAGCGATACGACACATGCTATTCCCTGACACCAGGCTCACATGTCGAACAGATGGGAGTAGCCCCGGTTTCGCAGCACAGCGATGATCTGGTCCCGCCTCTCCTGCCTGCGGCTGGCGTGTCTCATGGGGTACAGCACCAGCGTGGAGCGCTGCAGGGACCCCTGGGCCTCAGCAGCGGGGTGGGTGGAGAACCAGTTGTTGGGGAACACAGCATCAGGGGTGCCATGGAACAGGTTGTGGCAGAACAAGTCGACCTTGACGCCGGCCACCTGCAGCCGCAGAGCGAGGGTCACCCAATGGAGCGGGGGGCACCGGTGGTGCGGGTTAAACATGCAGTCTGTGCAGAAATGGGGCTGGTCCCGCTGAGGGGCCACCTGCAGGCCATGCCGTGGGACGCTCAGCTGCTGTGCCCGGGCCGGAAGGAGTATCCATGAGCCAGCCACCTGCAGAGCAGCTGAACATCCTTGGCGCTGTTCTGACCAACAGGGAATGTGTTTGCATGCGCAACCATCTTGTGACATGACAGCTTGCTTTGACACCATCTGCAGCACAGGGCAAGAAGACAGTCAGCTGGTATGCTGATGAGCCCTACATGGCTGCGCAGCCTGCTGTGGCAGATGAGAGTAAGCCTTGATGCCCGCAGGGCAGCCAGTGGCTACTGAGCTGCTGCGCAGGGCCAGAGTATGTCACCCACAAGAAACCTCCCATGCAAACTGGAAGACGGCACCTGCTGGTGGCAATGCATGCTGCAGTGGGTGTCATCCAAGGAGCAAGGGAACAAGGACTGCCACAAGGAGGCTGCAGGCTGAAGAATTTCTGAGCGAGGCAGGTGCGTTGGCCTGCCGCTCCTTGAGCCGCTCTGCCTGTTCTGCGTTCAGTCTCTGCAAGCCCTGCAGCATAGCAGCTCAGCCCCGCCCCTCTGTGTCACCTCACCTGCCCCAACCTGTACAAGTGCCCCGTGCAGCCTCAAGATCACCTGCAGCACCCGGTGCAGCACCCACCCTTCCCTTCCACTCCTTCAGAGGTTCTTCAAAGCCTTTCTGTGCTGTGACTGTTTGCCAATCGCTGGCTAGCTATCCCAGAGGGCATCATTGCGCAGACTGCACCACAGACCCCCACAAAACTGACAGCGACATCTTTGTGGCGCTGCCCGTCTAGCCTTGCCTCGTGCTAATTAGGCACCTCCCCCTGGCCACGTTTTTCCCGGCCCGCCACCCTCACCTCTGTCAGCTCGCGGTAGAGCCCCGAAAACTCCTGCAGCACCCGATGGGTGACCTCTGTCCCTGGGGCAGTGCCCTTTCCCCCCTGCAGGGTGTCGTTCATGAAGTAGTTGTCCTCGGCAGCCTCTGAGTTGAAGCCAAAGGCTGTGGGGGCGACCATGAGGATCTCGTTGGTGCTCTGGCGCAGGCCGCGCTGCACTGCCTGGCAGCTGTTGTACTTGGGCACGGCGGCCAGGTCTGGGACCAGGGCAGTTCGGATGCCCTCGCGCTTCAGCAGCCTGCAGGACAGGCAGGGCACTGACGGCTGTGTGTGGCAGGTTGTGGCTGAGAATGGCTGCCAGGTCGGGGATTAGGGCTGTGCAGATGCCCTCGCGCCTTGACGATCTGCAACAGGAGGTGAGGGCTAAACATGGGCACATCTCAAGGTTGCAATGTGTGCAGAGCGGGGCCAGGCAGCATGGGTTGGAGTTGTGCCAGCAGCCTGCTGAGCGCGACCGCAGGCAGTGAACTGTTATGCAACCAGGGAGGAGATGCGCGGGCGGCGCTGCACTGCCTAGCACCCGCTGTTCTTGGGCACAGCAGCCAGATGGGGACCAGGACAGCCTGAGTGCCCCCACACTTCAGCAGCCCGCGGGGCGGCTAGAGCACAGTCTGGTGGACTTGTGAAGCTGGACACAGCCAGCAGCCGCTGGATGCTGTGCAGACTGCCACAGGGTGTTCAGGCAGTGGGCACGCCTGGAGGGCAGGGAGGTGGCCGGCAGGGCCTCCCCCGCGAGGTGAGCCAGCATGAGGTATGTCCACTATAGCAAGCTGCCCGACGGGAGACATGCAGGCTGTGCTGGAGTGCCTGGCAGCCGTTGTGCTTGGCCAGGGCTGCCAGGTCAATGCCCGCCCAGGCCTGCTTGGTGCTACTGCAGATCAGCAGCCTGCAATAGGTGAATGCAGACGCTGTGCTGATGCCAATTTGGGACAGCAAGTCAGCAGACAGGCAGTCAGTGAGCTGCGAAAGCAGGCAAACTCTGTGTTCCTTGACTTGAACACATGTTCTGGAGCAGCCAGTCCTGAGCTGTCACCCGGCCTTTTGTGCCGATGCCCTACCTGATTACCCGCCTGGACCAACTGTGGACCAACAGTGCTGGATCCCCAAGGCAGATTGCTTAGCATGGATGTACTCAACCACATCAGCTTGTAGCTCTAAACCAAATCAACAATTCACTAATGCACACCCAGTTCACTTGCTGTCCAAGTCAACGCAAGGTCCACCCAAGCAATGGCCCGGCCTGAGGGCCTCAAATGAACTCTTCCAACAACACACCCTGTGCTCACCTGAAGAGGTCAGTGCTGACCCCCTGGAGCAGGAACTGGTCCAGATCCTCATCATGGACGTACTCGTCCACCACCAGCCTGTGGGCGTTCTCAGCTACCTCTGCCAGCACTGCTGCCTTGCCTGCGCCGATGGAGGCGACTGCCTGTGACAGAACCTTGGGCGTCTGATTGTACATTGCATAGGCATCGCGGACCACACCAATGCGCGGCGCTGACGCTGCATCCACTGCACCAGGACAGGGCCAAACAGCTCAGCAGCAATGGTGCATGCTCAGGCGGTTGCGAGCCCATCAGAACGCCTGTGGACACAGATGCAGGCCAGAGCCCCCCCCCCGGGGGGG
>JAAMXJ010000076.1:150388-221749 GCA_019693375.1 Asterochloris erici
GGGGGGGGGCCGCATTGACACAGCCACAAGCTTAACAGCCAGTGTGTTAGTGCTGGCAGGTGGCCTGGAGCAGCGTCCCTCAGCAGCATGGGTCTGCACCACAGCTCAATGGCTGTGAGTCTGCTGCAGCTGGAGGTCATTGGGATGCAGCAGGGTGCAGCGGCAGCCACATCATCCATCAGAAGGCAGCCAGCACAGCCCAGCAGATGTCATTGTTGCAGCATGCGCCATGTAGGGTCTGCAAAGGTGGCTGGTGGCACGTACATGTGGAGCCAGTCGAGCCGTCCTTGGAGCGTGGAGGCTGGTCAGTGCAGCGCAGCTGATATGCTTGCCCAGCCTGGCCAATGCCTTCGTTGAAAGTATGCATCTCACTGAAGGTCACCTGGGATGGCAGACACTGGCAAAGTGGCCACAGGGCCCCATGTCCTCTCCTTCAGCTGCAGCAGCACTGGCGCTGTAGGGGAGAGAGCGACAGATGCCTCCCGCAGCGGCTCAGCTGCTGCACATAGAAACCGGGGTCAGACAGACATTGCTTGGATCATGCCCGATTCAGCAAGGAATTGCAGATGTGCTCTGTGATGCATGTCCAATCAGGATGGCGGTATGCTGTGCGCATATCGTTGAGCACCAGCTTGGCAACACTTGTGACTTGCATATCTCTCATGGAGATCAGGGCATTGGCATGCCCACCTGTTTCAGGTGCAGCTGCATAGCTTTTGCTTTGCAGTAAAGATCTCCCCAGCACAGCCAGGGAGCGCCTGCCAGATGACCGCATGGATCAGGCCAAGCCCCCTGACAGCAGCAGCTCAGTGTCAGCAGCACTGATCAAGGACTGAGCTGCCGTTGCCACGGCGGCAATCGGATACGAAGAGCCCTAGGTTGGGCCCCGCAGCTGTGGCCTGCTAAAATGAATCAGTTCATCACAACAGAACAGGTCATTCTGACATGCAGGACAGACATGACGGGCAGGCTGCATGTCCTTTGTTCGGCAACCATGAATGAATCGCAGCATCTAAAGTTGAGACACCAGGCTTGAGGCTGCAGCTGTTGATGGCATCAAGAGTCTAAGGGGGACACATCTCTTGAGCTCTGCAGGTGCTGCCGATGTGATGCAGGGCCAGCTCTGTGGCCAGCAGCACCTGCACAGCATCAGGGCATGATGACGCGGGGTCAGTGAGATTTTGACAGCAGGTCCTGCAGCTGGCTTTCAAAGCACAGCATGGGTACCTAAGCAGGTCTGCTGCAGCAGTACCACCCCGGCTGTGGGACGCACTGAGCTAGGTGCATGATGCCAGCAGGGGCCAGTACCGCCAATACCAGGCCTGGCATGCAGCAGATGAGCTTTTAAGTGTGCGTCTTTGGGTCCTAGGGGGAGCCCAGCCCATTCAGTAAGCTGACTCTGTGCAAGCTCCCCTTGTGTATGCAGGTATGTGGCATCCTCTAGGGAATGCGCCCCTGGCCTTTTGCATGAGAGAGGGTACAGGGATACACCGATTTACATCAATGCGACCTGTCCTGCAGTTGCCTGTCTGATGTGGTTGACTTCACTGCTTGCAGCCTTTAACACGGAATCCCTTTCAGATCAGCTGGACTCAACTGCTCTTATCGACCACGCTTCATTTCAAGTGTTGAAATGCCGATCTGGGACCAGAACCAGCCATACGCCAGCAACAGCTGATGACTTCGGTTTACAGCGGGCACTTTAGGGCTAGCAGACCATGCCTGGCTTCATACCCCATTCAAACGAGTGTCCAGCTGCAGCTGGTGCACAGGACCCCAATCCCAATGATATCGAGGTGGGAACCTGCTCTTTAGGATAGATACTCACCACTCAAAGGTTGCTCTCAAGCCCATGCACTGTGCCGCAGTTCTCCCGGCTATGTGAGGCTTTTGTAAATGAACCACTCAGCAATGGTCTGATAGACAGCATTGACACCTTTGCCTTCAGTCCTGCTAGGCGTGGCATGGTGAGTCATGTGGCTGGGGTGCCGCTTGCAAATATGGCGGGCATGTCCCACTGATTCCCCCACTCTGGCATGCAGCTGGTCTCATCTGGGTGCCTGCCCCCACTGCTAGCCCTGCTCACGGACCCACAGCTGCCAGATCACACTCAGGAAAGGGTTGCCTCACTCACTCTGGAGGGTGCGGGTGTCAGGAGTGGTGTGGTGAGCCTGCCAGTGCCCATGCTTGCCATCATGTGCAGCCCGCAACTTGCTGAGCGGCTGCAAATGGTACCATCTTGTCGCATGTCTTACGCATATTTGCCTGCCTGCAGGTGGCCCTGCTGCAGCACAATGGGCTGCCGGTGCTGGCCCAGGCCCTGCAGCACGGCCCCTTTGGCAAGAGGGTGCGCGCAGCGGGCACTGTGGGGGTCATGTGTGTTGCGGAGCCCGCAGTGCGCGCGGAGCTGCCGGCCTTCATCGGGCCCATGGTGCAGCTGCTCACTGAGCGCGTGGCAGGCAAGCAGGCTGGGGGGGGTCTGCCACCCTTGCTGTGCCACACGACTTGAGCCACTGCAGTCGACCACAAGTTGCATGTTCTTCGGCAGTGGCTCACAGGATGGCTGCTGGGCAGGCAGGCTGCTGATACATCTGAGATGAGCACAGCCGAGCACTGCGCTGAGTGGCACTGCTGCCTCTGAGCACAGGCAGATGCCATTGTGTCGCTGCATAGCCAGCGGGGCATGCTGCAGCTGCTGAGTGTGGGCGCTGTGTGTGAAGCACACTGCAGCACTGCCTCAAAGGGACCTTTCCTCCAGGACAGAGTGGTGTGGGACACAGCAGCAGTCCAGGGGGCCTCTGGCCGGCAGGGAGGGAGCCCTGCGGTCTGTAGCTGGCTTGCAAGCTCAGGCTGACCATCAGGGGCACCTGGCCTGCAGGCAACTGGCCCTTTGACCGCTACCTGGCGATGGCGCTCCGCTCCCTGGAGGCCATGGTCACCACTGCAGGACAGGTGGACAGCTTCTTTGCGGTGAGATCTCTTTGCATGGCCGGCCGCGGCAAGCTGGCCAGCTGCATTGCTGGGCACCATGTGGCGGGACCTGATGGTGGCAGCCGCGCCGGGCTGGCCAGGGCACCCAGAGTCACCAGCATGTCTGAGACGCTTGCCAGTGGGGCCTTGACGCTGCTGACTCTGCACGCAGCTGAGTCGGTGGTTGCAGTGCTGCGCTGCTGTCTGTGTTGTCCTGGAGTCGGACCCCACACAGTGCGGCAGCCTCACCTGAACGGTGTGTGCCTGTGCGCAACAGGGGGCTCCCCAGGCCAGGAGCTTCTGCTGCCCACTGCAAAGCCCCAGGCCCAGGGGCTGGGGACAAGCTGCCCTTCCCCCAGCTGCATGGCTACACCCTGCAGCTCTGTGAGTGGAGGGAAGCTGCCAACCTTGACAGCGTTCATGACGACTTGAAAAAGAGGGCTGTCAGGCAAGATCTGGAGTAACTGGACTGTGCAACAATGATCTGTCGGGTTTGGACACTGCAGGCCAATGGGCTTGCACCCCTCGGTTCAGTCCTGGGGGTTTTGGGCGGGATCCAAGATTCGAATGGCCGTGACGTTGACAGCGAGGCCGGCACAGAGATGCTGCTGTCGGGAGCCCTGATGCTGAAGGCCATTGCAGAGGACAGTGTGCAGGGCGCAGAAGCCATCTTGGCAGTGAGCGTGGTGCTGCATCATGCACTTGCCAGCTGCTGCCTCTTTGCAAACTCTGTGCCTTCACGTGTGAAGGCTGCCTGATGCTGTGCCCTATGTGAGCACTGCCTGCAGGGTCCTGCCTAGCGTCTTGCATGGCCTCGTGCTCTGAGCCCCAGGCCTCTTCCTGCTTAAAAACTGCCTGATGTGCAAGTCAGCAGGCGATTCAGTGCATCAGCAGAGCCAAAAGCACTGGGTTTCCACCAGCAGGTGGCATGCTGAAGGGTACGATGTGATGCACCGGCGGGCCACCTGTTTGCTGCGTAAGCACATGCTTGTCGCCACAGAGTGTGCTGAGGCCGCCTTGACGCCTGCTGGGTCCGTTGTTGTCCAACTTAGCAAACAGCCTCTTGCAGCAGCTGCCGAAGAGAGCAACTTCACATGCTGGGTCGCGCCTGCTGCATAAGTTTGGCCTGCTGTCTGTGTGTGCAGGCATTGTGCAAACAGATAGTTGGCTTCACCTACCTGGCACTGCCTGCTGCAGGGCCTGCTCCTGATAGTACCAGTGGCCGTGATTGCAGCTGGACTGCACTGGGTCCTTGACCTGCCTGGCACTGCCTGCACTGGGCCCCTCTGGCAGTGAGGCTTCACCTGTGCACCATGGACACCAGTGTATGTGCATCTGGGCAGCCCTGTTACTTTTCCTGTCCCAACACTACCTCCGGTCTGGCACCGCCTGCTGCAGGGTCCGCTTCTGACATTGATGATCCGCTTATGCGGGCACGAGCAGGCGCCCGTACAGCTGGCCTACATGCAAGCCATCACCTCCCTGGCACAGGACCTCACCTCCAAAGAACGAGCGGCTGAGGTGAGTCTGCAGGGGTTGCCAATATCAGGGGGCTTAGCCTGAGGCCTGACGCCTGCTTGAGGAGCTTGCAGTACATGCCAGAATTTACATGACGTCTCAGCGGCGCTGGTCTGTCATGCTCTACATCCCCAAACCTGACACGGCAAGTGCATGCTTGTCCTGGGCCTCGGGGGAGCGCATCAGGCACAGGGGCCTGCAAGCCTGCGCTTTTGAGGTAGCAACATGACAGCTTTGCTCTGCAGAGTTGCTATGCAGGATGTAGCTTTACTTGGATGGTGACTTGGCCAACCTCTGTGCTGGCTCCACCTATGTATTCCCTGTACTGCATGAGCAGGTTGGCCGCCAATAGAGGCTTTCCCATGTGCAGGCCGGCTTGGCGGCCCCTTTGACACAGGCCATAACATGCAGCAGTCCAGACGTTCAGGCTGCAGCCATTCAGGTGTGCCATTCTGCCAGTGCCTGCAGCTGATTGTGCTGGGCCTGCTCACGAACCACACCTTACGGCAGCCACGGCTGTGCATCTGCAGCTGGTCATGCTCCTGTGACACGCTGCACTCAATCTGCAGTGTGTCAGGATGTTCTCATCGGGGTTTGACTCCCAGGATGAGCATGATCTGATGTCAGCATTTGAGAGCAGTCAGCAGACCTTGTAAACGTTCATTTTGGTCCTTCCGGCAGTGGCAGCAGCTCAGACCAACAGCTTTCAGAACTCTTCATCTTTGCTTCCCAGTACCAACCACCTGGAGCCCACCCGCCCTCTCTGCAGTACTCCAAACTGGGGATGAGCTGCTATACAATAACTGTGTGGCATGCTCAAGATGCAGATACCGTCCGGTCCCATCCTGTCCTATGACATCGTAGTTCTGCAAATAGGCTTGAGCACTGTGGCTTTGTGTAGTAGTGCATTTGGCCTGGTAACAAGCAGCTTGTGAGGTGTTATGTTTACTTCCTACCGACTTTCACTTTGTTTCCCGCCTGTTTTGACTGCATTTGTGAGGATTGATTTGTCCTGTCACCCTGACATTAGCTTCATCTGTTTCCACAGACACTCTCATGGATACTGGAAGTGCATCTGCACACCGCCCGCGTGTTGTATTCTGTAAGTCATGTCCGGACGAAGATTCTGAGCTCGCCGCGGCTGCCCCTGGTGATCCGCATGTCATTGTCTAGGAAGAGCACATCAAATGTTGAGGTGCGGGCCTGACGGGATGGGCGCAGAGGCTCTGGCAGCTGGGGAATCATGAGATCTGGCAAATTTCCTAATGTGCCCAGGGGGCCACCTGTGGCACGCACCTACAGGCAGCAATGATGCTTCTATCAACATGAACGAGAGGCAGCATGGGGTGCTGGCAATACGCAGCCGAAGGCAGCACACACTACCTGTAAGAACGGCAGGCAGGGGCAGGCAGTGGCAGCCAAGGGCTGACAGAGCCAACCGCAGCATGGCACTGATAGAGCAGGCGCTGTATCCTCAGGCAGCCAGGTGAACAGAGGGAACATCAGCGTGCAGATTGGGTGCAGAGGCAAGGCAACAGGGGCACAGACAGACAGCTGCAGTCTGCAGTGCAGGCGAGCAGGGATGTGCAGACCCCACCTCTGTATCCTCAAAAGTGATCTGCACAGCGCTGCCACCCACTGCCTCAAAGGAATGCTTGAGGGATGCAGTCAGAACAGCCCTCTTGGACTCTGGAAAGCCTGCAACGCAGAGGGCAGAAGTATGCTTGGCAGCAGCCCCAGTGTCCCAAAACATCACATAGGGAGCACAGGCTGTGCTCAGCCAGCTGGAGAGGGCTCCACAGGGAAGACAAGCTGCAAGCCGCCCTCTGGCAGTGGCATGTTGCATCACATCAAAGGCATTCAGCAGGCATGGACATGAGGCAGCAGGGTCACCAGCCCAATCTGCAACAGACTTGAGGAAATGCCTGTGGGGCCTGGCAGGCTCGCAGCTGTACGTACAGCTGCCCCATCTGGTGCACCCAGCAAGTACATACTGTGGCGCACCCGGCAGGGTTGGGGCGATAATCATGGAGTAGAGCTCTACCACATTGTCCAGCTTGTTGGTGTAAGGGGAGATCACCTGGTAGACCTGGCCCAGGGCGAAGGGCAACAGGCCTGCAGGGGACATAGCCTGCTTGAGCCTCGGAGATGTTGAACAAGGCAGGATGTGCAGCTTGGGAGCCAGCAGCAGGCCTGCAGGGTGCACACCCTCCCCTGGCATGTGTGCCTTTGCAGCAGGGCGGGCAGCAAGCCTGCAATGAGTGGCCTCGTTGGTGCAGGCCATGCAGAGGGGGGCAGCAGAAGCTGCTTTGTGTCAGCAGCAGTTCAAGTCCAGCAGAAGGACATGGTCAGCTTGCTCAGACCAATGTCACGGATGATGCATGTCGTGGCCTGGCCCACCTGGCTGCTGCAGCTGGCCAGCTCCACTTTGAGCAAGCCCAGCAGCAGCCCACCTGTTGGAGAGAACTCTCTGGCCAGATGCTGCCACAGTCAATCACGCAAGTGACGGTGCACCTCGGAGCTGCCAAAGTTCTCTGAGCACTGCTCACCTGCGGGAGGCCCTGGCCGGCTGCCGCCAATGCTGCCAGAGGAGAAGCCACTGCTGTAGATGAGGCGCCAGGTGCCACCCAGCTGCTGCATGGTGGCCTGCTTGTCATCCACTGCAGCCAGGCACACAAGGGGTAAGACGCTGCCACCCAGCTGCCACTGACGCGCCAAGGCACAGCATGGAGGCCTGCTTGCCATCACATGCGATGTGGGGCAGGCAAGAGGCAGGCAACTCGCAGGTCTGTGAGTGCATGCCTGTCATGCCAGGGGCCAAGCGGCACACTGGAGGGGGTCCCAAGACCCTGTCTGTTGCCCATCAGCATGGCTCACTTCACCACAGCGACACCTAGGACATTGTGGCTCCTGATGCAGCAGCAGCTCATCAGCAGTCCAGCTCAGGATAGTGGCACCCCCCAGTGCCCGCACAATGCTGTCCACCCCGACCAACGCCAGCCGGGTTCAGCCCCTGATGCAGCAGCAGCTCACGGACCGTCCAGCTCAGGATAGTGGCGTCCCACGGTGCCTGTCAGCGTCAGGGCAATGCTGTCCATCCCAGCAGAACCTAAGAGGTTTTGGCTCCTGATGCAGCAGCAGCTCACCTGGAGTCCAGCTCAGGGTCACAGCCTCCCCAGTGCCCGTCAGCGCCAGCGCGGCGCTCTCCACCAGGGCTGCTGCCGTCGTGTTGGCAGCAAAGCCTCGGTCAAGCCCTGCCACGCTCTGCAGGAGCCGCAGCTTCTGATACTGCCTGTTGTCCGAGGAGGTCTGGTCAAACCCTGCTGGGCTGGCCTGGGCCCCAGGCAGTCCGGGGGGGGTGGCTGTCAGGACAGTCAGGGGCTGGAAGGCATAGGGCGCAGGCTTGTCACTGCCCGCATTCTCTGCAGGGCAGGAGGAAGGCATGGTGAGGAGGTACCAGGCCGCCTGCTGGCAGGCGCCGCCGGCTTGTCGCTGCCTGCATTCCTTGCAGGCAGGGGAAGGTTGAGGTGAGTTCAAGCCCACACCAGGCATCAGACTGACACTGGTGCCACGCGGCCCTGTTGCTGCCAAAACAAACTCTCTTTCAGAACACATCTGGCCAAAACAGGATCTCTGCAAGCTCCTGATCGGCTGCGGTGGCATGCAGCCTCTCTTGGGCAATCCATTGCGGCAGCCGCAGAAGACGGCTGGCTGCTGGAGGCTGGTTGTTGTTCAAGAAGCTGAGCGCAGAATGCGACGCCTCCCACACTCGTTGCACCGCGCAGCAGTGCTCATGCTGCAGATTCCGGACAGCTGGCGCAGAACAAAACGGTACGGCAGGCACACAGATCCAAGCGGGTGGCCAGCCAGCCCCCCTGCACGCTCAGAAATGGCGCCACGCAGCAGCAGGTGGCAGTCTCACTCTTGACGGTCTCAATCACGTCTGCCACGCTGTCTGCTGCAGACTGCGCCCCCTGCGAGAGCTGGTTCACCAGGGACTCAGCCGTGTCGGCCGCCTGGTCTGCCGCCTGGTCGAGGTTGCGCTGAAGGCTGTCAGCGCCCTCCTGCAGGTCTGCACAGCAGGCACAGCTGGGCGTTGTGCTGCCTGACAATTGCCACTGCAGCTTGAAGAGCTGTTCTGGCACCCTCTCGCAGGACTGCAGGGCAGCTTGAGGGAGCGCCCAGACGCTGGGGGGCGAGTGCAGGTGCTGTTGCTGGTGAAGTGCAAGCTGTGCAAAAAAAGCTGCACCGGGTACACACACACCTGCAGGTCTGCAGGCCCCTGGAGGCAGCTTGAGATGCAACTGGAACAGCCTACAGACAGATTTGCGTCGCAGCTTCCTGGCGCCCTCAAGTGAGGCTGCCTGTGCCTGCGTGGCTGAGAACTCAAGCGCACACAGCCCCGGCACCACGCCCTAGCAGTCACCTGCTCCGCCCTGTCTGAGGCAGAGCATCGACCCCATGCTTGGCGTCCCAGGCATCTGCGGAGGCAGGCACAGTGTGTGTCCCTCCCAGGCATGGGCACTGCTCAGCGAGCACAAGTTGTCACGGTCAGCAGCCTGCTCTGCGCCATGCCTGAGGCAGCCTTGACGAGAACTGCTGCCAGGCACAAAGCAGAGGCACTCACTGTCAGCAGCTTGCTCCGCCGTGTTCGAGGCAGTATTGACCACGTCCTTGGCCACATCAGCTGCCTGATCAACAGCCTCCTCCGTCTGCTGGGCCCCCTTGTCCACAGCCTGCTCTGTCTGCCGCTGCCTGGCATTCACTGCACGCCTGGCATCAGTAGCAGCCGAGGTGCCAGTGCCGGTGGTTGGCGGGTAGGGCCCAGTGGTAGTTGTGGGGGGTGTGGAGGCCCTTGTGCTGCTAAGTGGGGATGTCGCACTGCTGGCTGGGGGGCTGACCGGCGTGCTACTGGGTGACGCCGGCGGCTTGATGGCCCCAGGGCGGGGGTCTGCGCCGGTGGAGGAGATGGGTGCCGGGCTGGCGCTTGGGTTGCTAGGCGTGCTGCTGATGCCAGGTGTTACTGGGCTGGTCAAGCCTGTGCCGGCAGCAGGCTTTGAAGGGGAGATGGGCTCGATCACGACAGGCTCCACAGTGTCATCAGAGTCATCTGTCTGCCCCTTGCTGACACCCTTCTTACTGCTCCGGCTTTTGCCGCGCCCGCTGGTGCCACTAGAGCGAGCCATTGTCACATGCTGGGCATGTGGCTGGCGCCTGCAGGCAAACGCAGCAACCAATGATGCAAAGCTTTGTTGACAACAACAGACTGCTGCCGAAGGAGCTGCAGAGGAGCTGCATTGAAGGTCCAACCAGGCTGCAGAGGGAGGAGGGACTGGCAGGGCAGGGCAGAGCAGAGCAGGTACACAGCAGCAACAGACTGAGGGATGCAGCCATCACACCTGCAAGGCCCTGCTGTCCGCAGAAGGGGCCTTGTGGGTATCGAACACTTTCCACTTAGCATGTGGCAGTGCATGTTGGCAAGGGGCCTGTGACTTTGTAACAAGGAACGACACAGTCACAACAATGTTGTCTGCAATTGTCAGTCTGAGCTTGACAGTAGGCCACGCAGCCATCTTACTTTCTTTTGGGCGTTCTCTGGGCAGACCGGGCAGCTTACAGGGAGTGTGGAGGCATTAACATGCGTCCACTGAAGCCGCTGGTTCTCAGTAGCTGCAGAGCAATGAGCACACAACATCTGTCTGCACGGCTGTCATCAATCTTCCTCAGGCATTGGCACCCAAGCACGCAGCTGACACAGGTAGAGTGAAATGTGAGCAGACACAGCAGTCTGCTAGGGCGTGCTGCACGATGGAGGTGGCCTGGCTGCAGTAATTGAGGCTATTGTAGCCCAGCTGTCAGGGGCAGGGGTAGGTGGGCCCTGGTGTCTGGCCTCCACCTCTAAAGGGGCCTTGTGCTTGATCTGACAGCGCAGCTGGGCAAGCAGAAAGTTAACAATGCTGTGGTCTGGGCACGTGCAGAAGGTGTGCAAGCAACTGCCTAGGCGCCAGCTGCCCCTGCTGGATGGCAGGGGTGTCTGCATAGCAGCAGTCTGCGTGTGACCTTTATGCTGCTGAATGGGTAGCAGTGTCTACAAGAGGAGGCGGGCTCTGCAAGGCCAGACAGCATTGTTTTAGCTGGCAAACAAGCATTTGTTGGCAGTGCCTCGTCTGTGCCTGAGCATAGAGGCCAGCTGAGCTGCTAGATAAGCAGGCTGTGGCGTGGCTGCTGCATCCAGGCGTGTGGCAGTCACTTTGTCCCTGTGCCAACCCTTGTGGCCTGCCCAGGCTGGACTGCTTGTCGCACATGCTATTGGACCATTTTTTTGGCATGCTGACCACTTGCCGCAGGTCTATCGACTAGCAAGCCTCCAAGATCCCCTCCCCTTGTGGGGGGCTCCTTTTTCAAGTAAACTCTATGCTGCGTTGCTGAGGCCAGCACACATTTCAATCTGCACATAAAAAGAGTCTGCAAGCACCCCAGTGGCAAGGTGAGTCCAGCAGGCAGCAGAGTGGGCACTGTAAGTGCACTGCGACACTGGGGGCTCTGTGGCACCCTATCAGTTGGGCAGGGCAAGCTCTGATAGCGTACTGAAGCTGTTGTGATGTACACAAGGCTGCCAGGGTTGGCTGGTCTAAGGCCAAGCATCAAGGCATGTTGGCACCCCAAGCTGGCAAACAGCAGCACTGGCCAGGCCGGGCCCGGGCTTCAGCATGACCTGCAGCTCTGTCCAGGGCAGCAATGCTCTTCAATGGCATGCTCCTGCACAGCTTTGGTGGTATGGTCCCTTCCTCTACCTGCATGCACCGTGCTGGCCCACCTTCAAGCCCATGCCCCACTTTTGAGGCAGGATCGGCTTGAACACTTGAGCACACGTGCTGCCATCTGTTGTAAGTGATACTGAGAGACCCTGCCAGACCCAGCATAACATGGTCTTGGTGGCTGGCATCTCTGCCGTTGGTGGCCGCAGCCTCCTGGGATGCCTTGACATCACTGCAAGTTCCTATTTGGAAGGACATGTCCAGGTTGTGGGTGGGGTTGAATGTTTCCAGGAAAAGGGCTACAAATTCTGGCCTCGCATGTACTGTTGCTCAGGTGGCCTTCTTCTTTCTGTCAAAGGGTCTGTTGCGATGGGAGTCCGTGCCAAAGCCCTCTTTTGAGAATACGCCCTCTGTCATCCCCACAGTGCTTTCAGCCCCTTCAGGCCTGTCTAGGAACTCCAGCACAACTTTCATGAACTCCTGCAGGGGAAAGGGGCAGTGGCTTACCACAACAGTACACCTGCCTGATATGGTATCAGGGTGCAAAACAAGCATGTAGAGCAAGGCTGCACCTCTGGTCGGAGAATGATCCAGTTGTGGCAGCCCTTGCTGCAGATGTAGGCAGACGCCTGCAGCAGGAAAAACACCCAGAACATCTCATGTTGGCCTTCAAAGGCATGACACACATGCTGAAGCGCACAAACTAAACACGACTCCAGTGAAGGCTGGACCGCACCCTTTTCATGAGGTGGTAGTACTCACAAGCGCACCTGCACAACCAGCAAGAGCTTGACTCCGCAGTCACCCAGCAGAAAGATGTTGCACATGTTGGAGCAAGACTCGCAGGAGGGCAAGCACTGAAATGAAGATGAGCACCCAAGTGTTACCTAGCACAGGCGCAGGGCAGGCAATGCACTTCACAGAGCTGCTTCGGCCAAGCCCTCAAAGGATTGGTTGACAGGTGCAAGCCATGCACAGGGCTGCACAGGGCTTACAACAAGGCCAGATGCCTCGCACAGGGCTGCGGTGCTGAGATGTGCCCACCCCACACTGGCGGGGGGCTGCACGATGTCCATAAACACAAAGCCAAGCAGGCCCAGACGTACGGCAGTGGAATCGTCAGATCATGGCGTCCCCAGAGCAGCAGGGTGGGCACGTCCAGCTCGCTAGCCTCTTTCCTCAAGTCGCAGTGAGTTCCCACCATTGCCTGCAGGTCACAGGATGATGCATGCTGAGTTCAGGCTTTGTGGCGAATCCAGTAGGCTGGGCACAACGACAGCAGCAGGGCAGGGCAGGACGCCTCTCAACACCCAATGCCAATGCACTTGCTCTGTTGGGCGCCCTTGTCTTGTTCCTCCTGGCAAGGCTGCCGGCACAAGTCTGCACCTGGAAGAAGAAATTCCTGGTGTGCTTGACTATGTTGTAGCCGCCATGGTAGAGGCCTGGAATGCTGAATGTTGGCTCCCTGAAGGCGTCCAGAATGCGCGCGCCAATGATTCTGACAAGTCTGTCTGGTGGGTTGGCTCCTGCATCATCAGGGCTGGCTCAGTTGCCAGCCCCGCACCCAGCCTCTGCTTGCCTAACATGCAGCCCTTGTGGCTGGCCAGTCTGCAGCCCACAGCTTGTCAGCATTTGATCAAGGGAGATCAGCGGCAGAGGTGATGCAGCCTTAGAAGCAACTCCTGAAGCAGGTTTGCCGGCAGTTTCATCCCTTTCAGCTTCAGCTGCCACATACCTGCTCCATCACAGCGGCCGCGGCAGCTGCCCACTGGGCTGTGAGGCACCACAGCCCGCTGGGTCAAGCAACATCAGGCTGACTCACAAGCAGACCAAACCCCCATTGAAACCCCCAGGAGCAGCCAGATGATGAACATCACCATGGCCCCTCAGGCCCTCCATTGCACTGGCTCCAGAATTGCGGCCAGCAGGCGCTCGCTAACAACCCAACCCTTTGCAGGTGAGCAGCCCCTACCAAGTGACCCCATCGCTCTCAGACGAGTGGAAGCAGCAGAGCGCTCACCCACAGCTGCTGCCAGAAAGATGTGGGTGACTCTATCTCGATGGAATCTCCCCAGCGCAATGGCGGGTGCTCCAGAGTCGGAGTGGCCTAGCACTGGCGCCTCATCAATGTTGTGAAGGTCCATGAATTGGCAGACCCATTTTGCATAGTCCCTCTCGTCCCTGCTGGGGTAAGGCTGTGTTGCTACAGGACATGCAGTGCACCCAGCATTCCGATCAGCACTGGAGTCTGTGCTGCCAGCATTGTGCCGCCAAGAGGTCCCAGCAGCTGGTGAAGGACGGCAATCAGCACACAGCTCCTGGGAACACAGCACCAGTGAAGGCCAGCAGACACGTCTGTGGTCTAAAGAGCCCTGTGAAGCACAGTCCCTGATGGAGGGCAGCAAGCAGTACTCCAGGTGCCGCGAGCACAGTACCAATGGAGGCTAGCAGACACAGCTGTGGTCCAGACAGCCCTCCAAGATTTGCTGCACAGGGCACAGCAGCTGAGCCAGCATGCCCTGGCTCACCAGGGGTCGTCTACACGGTCGCTCCGCCCACAGCCAGGCATGTCGACCACATAGACATGGAACTTCCTGCAATCAGAGGAGTCAGACACTCAAGGTGGGGACAGGTGGGGTGAGGGGCTGCACTCCAGAGCTGCCAAGAGCGGGCAACAGCCAAGGGAGTGGTACAGTCATCAAGCTTTGCTTGCGCGGTGCCATGAGCATGCAGGAGGAGCCTGAGGCCCTGCAGTGCTGCACCTGCTCAGGAAACACCTGAGGCGCTGCCTGCACTGTACCATGGGCATGCCGGTGACTCCCCTCCTGTAATACTGCACCTGCTCAGGACGTTGAGCGTCGTCCGGTAGGAGCGGCTTTGCACCACCTGGCTGCTCAGCAGGATGAAGGGGGGCCCATTGCCTGCAGCGGATGCTTGACTGACTATGCCTTTCTGCATCAAATCTTGGCGGGTGCAATCGGACTAGCAGGCTCTGCCACACAGGGCGCAGCACTCACCTGCCTCCAGCCAGTGTGCATTGTACTTGCCGATCTTTGCCCACTTGCTCTCAAACTTCCTGCCAGGCTCCCAGCCAAAGGGGGTATACGAAGACAGCGTAAAATTTTGCCAGAAGCCTGACATGGTGTCTGTCTTCCTCTGGCTGGTGCCGGAATGTCGGGTCTCGCTCCCTGAGTCTAGGTGACTGTGACCGTCTTCTGCCCTCAGCCGAAACCGATTGAGCTGCCTGGCACTGCGTTGCAATCTGTGGCTGTGCTGCGATCTGAGGCGGCAAGGGGCGGATGCAGGTACTGTATAGGCTGATGTTTGGCTGTTTGTTCTCAGAAGCATGTATGAATTTGCATGCGCGCCAGATTCTATCCAGAACTTCGTGACTTAGGATCGCTTTAGGTCAGCAATTGGCTTTTATTGCATGTCCTGAAGCCATCGCCCCTTATTTCTGCATTTCCATCATATTGCTGATGTATGACTTGAAGCTTGGAGGCATTTGGACTCATGACATGGGCGCAGTGCATAATTGCTGCAGGGGAGCTGTTGAAAATTTTCAAAGGGGCAGCTGAGGTCAGAGGGTGCACAAGATCTTCTCGCCCCTCCAGACGGTGCAGCGAGCAAGGCAGAACGGTGTGCGCACAGACTTGCACAATATTTTCTCGCCGTGCAGGGGCACCACGCGCCCCTGCTCAGCTCGGCTATTGCTGCTGCAGTAAGCGAACGCTGCTGCTGGCCGCCAGAGGTGCAGGGTCAGCTTGTGGCGCAGGATGTTGCTCAGCCAGCCGCGATAACAAGCCAGCGACCTCAGCAGTGTCGTTCATGTAGAAGGGCGCCTTGCTAGGCTTCTGCCCCACAGTGCAGGCAAACACCTGCAGTGGGGAGGGGGCACATGGTTGAGCAGGAGGTGTTCACATAAGCGAAAGCTCTGCCTACCCTTGGCAGTGTGGCTTCAGGGGAAGCCTCTGCCTCACTGTGCAGGCCAAACAAGGGGTCTTGCCTGAGCAGGAGAATGGTGCCACCCCAGGTCGGCAACAGGCAATTTTCTGGCTTGGTGTATGGCTGTGCAGTCAAACTGTGAACCCCTGAAATCAGCAGGTGTGGGCACCCAGCCACATGCGGCCGGTCCGGGCCCCTGGTCTGCGTGCGCTCCTGGGACAAAAAGGCGATTGAAAGGGGAGTCTTTGAAGGCCCAAGCACGCCAGCAGAGCGGCAAAACCATGCAGTCACACCACGTGTCTACACATGCCGTGCAAGTGCCCTCCAGACAGCCTTTGGGCGCTGACCTCCGCCAGCACGTGGGAGATGCAGCAGCATATGCAGTGGAAAAAATCATGGCAGGCCAGCAAAGACATGCAGTCACACCGAAAGCCTCCTCACCCCAGGCAATTGCCCCACAGACAACCCCTAGCGTGGTGACCTCTGCGGGCACGTGCAGGGCGAAGTGGACATGCCAGGTGGCTGTGACAAGCATGAGCAGGCCAGCAGGTCACACCAGATGCCTAGGATGCCGCCGAAGTGCCCCTGACATCCTCTGGGCACTGACCTCTGCCGGCACGTGCGGGGAAAAGTGGACATGCTCAATGGCTGTGAACATGTCCTCGTCAGAGCGGTCGTCCCCAACCACCAGCACAAAGTCGGGCGTGTGGTTGGTCTTGATCAGTCGCTCCAGGATCCTGTCCACAGCGTTGCCCTTGGACACGTTCTGCCGGGGGCACAGGGTCGACTTGAGCCAGCGGCAGCATGTGATGCAAGACGGTGGGGCGTATACAGAGCATTGCTGGTGGCATTGCTCAGTAGGGGGCAGCAGTCCAGGGGGAGCCAGGTCATGGCATATTCAGGGACTGTGGTGCACACAGAAGGTGCCACAATCAGGCAAGCCTCCTCGATCGTTTTTGTTGACGGCGCATGTCCACAGGTGCATGGGGTTCTGGGGCAGCTTAAGGCTTGCATCCAAGGCAGCACAGCGTCCTGCAGGTACTGCCAGTTCCCTGCATAGGCAGCGAGGACCCAGCTGGGCACCCACCTGGGGCTTGACCTCCACAATGGACTGCCCACCGCTGACCTCAACAGCCTCATTGGACAGCATGCCCTCCAGGTGGTCCAGCAGCTCCTGCAGGACAAGGATTCTTCTTCTTTACAACCCACGATCTCCATCAACTGCAGTCGCTGCTGAGACATGCGGGGGGAAGGGCGCGTCTCTGCAGCTTTGTGATCGACAGGGGCATGTGGGCGCCCTGAATCCGCTGCCTCTGCAGACAGCTGATTGTGTGCCGGTTGCAAAATGCTTGCGTTGGTGGTGAGCCTGAGGTTGCTGCCAGAGACAGCTGAGCCACCACTTCTAGCAATTGCGGACACAGCCGTGCTGCAGTTGCCTCGACCAGCAAGACTGAGTCTGGGGCCAGTGCCACTGCAACCTCCAGGCCTCAGGAAAGCTTGAGCACAGCATCCTTCTGACATGAATGATTCACCGAAAGATACAGTGAAATCCAGTGCAAAGCAGGGACCTGAGCAGAGCTCAAGGAGGGGCCAGCCCACCTGGGACAACCGCCTGCCTGGCAGGGGCCTCGCCGGCATTTGCGCAGGATGGCCACCTGCTCAGTCCATATTGCCGAAAACCTCAAGCTCTGCTTGGATCGCCAGCTGCCCAGAGGGCACAATGCAAGTCAGCTCACCTGAGACTGGAACTGGCCAAACAGGGCCTCAGGCAGCAGCAGGTGTCTTGGCGGCTTTCAGACGTCACCTCAACTTCCGACTGCCCAAGTCATGACCCAGGAGCAGCCAGCACCCATGTGAAAGCTGATTTCACCTTGGACTGCCACCTGCCGAAGTCAGGATCAGCATCCTTGTAGTGCCAGGTCACAGCACTCTCCTTGGACTCGATGTAGCTGCCATCTGTGGACTCTGTGTACACCTGCAGGTGGTAGAGCTGCCCTGGACCCCAACTCAGGTTACAAGGGAAGCGCAGGCACATGCAGTGAGTCAGCAGAGGCCTGTCTGGCTTAAGCTGCCTGTGTCTGTCAGGCATGAACAATACAGAGCGAGTGCAGGGGGCTGGCAGGGTGCAGTGCATAGCTTTGGCTGGTTGCTGTTGTCGTTCCTCAATGCAACTATCACACATAGCGCCAGCACGATGCAGCTGTGACAGCAGTGTGAGCCAGCTTGTGCACTGACCTGCAGGATGGGCAGCACCATCTCCTTCCAGGCAAACTCCCCGTGGGAGCTGTGGACCTCCCACTCCTCCCCAGCATGCAGGCGCATGTAGTAGCCATGCTCAGCTGCCAGCCCCAGCTGCGCCTGCATCAGGGTGAGACACAGTGATTCTCAAGCAGATCAAGTCCAGTGTAGGCACAGCAGCCAGCGCCTGCCACATCTGCAAAACCTTGTAGCCAACAAGTTGAGGGTCTGCATGCAGAATGGTGTGCCCCGTGCCCAACCGCTAGCCCCAGCTGCAGCTGCATCAGGGCAAGACAGGGTAAATCTGTGAGCGAGAAGGGACTGACTACAGGCACAGCTGCCAGCCCAGCAAGGAGGGCGCCCAGATGGGCCCTCTCAGTTTCCTGCTGGCCCTCGAGGATGAATGGGACGGCCGTAGGCACTGGTGGAAGCCATCGACAGTGAAAAGGCTGCGCCTGCAGCGAAGATCTGCAATGCATGTGACAAAGAGCAAGGACTGGACGCCCTAGCTGCAGGCCACTACGCAGCATACTGCGCAGCTCTGAATGCACAATGGGGAAGCAGATTGACAGCTACTACCATGCCTGCGTGAGTACAGCGCTGCAGTCCAGACATGCAACCCTGATGCTCAGCATGTAGCCAGACAGCTCCTATGCGCCAGCCTGGTGACGCTCTGTGCCTGTCACTGGCAGCTGCTTGCACAACCTAGAAATTAAGAGGGATTCAAACCACCATGCAGCCACCCTCCAGCCATGAACAAGGCTGCACATCCTCGGACGTCCTGCTGCAGCCACATAGTTGCTTGCTGCGGAATGGTGCAAGCATCTCAGCACAACAGTGGCACCCCACACAGTTGTGTACAGCCCACAATTACACCGGAGCCATACCATTGAACAGCTCCTGCCAGCCCTGTGCCGCCTACAATGAAGCCAAATAAAGTTGGACATCTTTTGCCATTCTTGCACACTGTCACTATGGGCTGGGCACATGCACACATTAGGACCCACAAAACACCAATCACCGCCCAATCGCCCTGCTCGGTGATGCGTAGCCCACACTTCATGATAGAGCCATACCACTCTGACAGCGCCTGCCTCACCAGACGGATGCTTAGCACCAGGCCGCTTGCAGCCATGGAAGCCAACACAGAATCAAGGGAATGCACGTCGTGAGCTCCTACCATGCAGGACTGGGCAATGCACGACAAGCACACCACCAGCTGTCACCAGCACCAGCAAGCAGACTCACGATGGAGCTGAACCACTCTGACAGCTCCTGCCGCGCTCGCCCGCTGATGATGAACACCACATTGCTGGGGTCGGCGCACAGCCCGCGCAGCACGTGCAGCACCTCCTCGGTCGGGCGGGCATTGATGCTGCCCGAGGGCATCAGGGTGCCATCGTAGTCCAGCAGGAAGAGGCGCTTGTTGCCCCTGCAGCAGAGGAAGCAGAGTTTCTGGGGAGGCTGGATCAGATTGCACAGCTGGTGCGCAGGGTATCACATCAGCAAGGGATGCTTGGTGTGCAGAAGCTGGGCAGCGTGGGGAGGAGCCTGAGGGTGGGTTGACCAGTAAACTGCATCTGGACCAGCAATGCTGCAGGACCCAGGCAAGGTCCTGTCAATGGAATGGGGCGTGCCAGCAAGATGGCCTGTAAGTCATGCAGGTGGATCGCGGGGGCCTGCGGTCTCCAACATGCAGTGCAGAAGGAAGGTACGCTGCCTGAGATTGCATATGGAGTTTAGCAGGATGCTGTGTGGTGACAGTGTGCTGGGCTTGCTGGCCAGAAACTGCTCATTTGCAGCTGCAACACGAGGAGCAGATTGCGCAACAGCCCACACCAGCCGCTTCAGGAGTCAAAGGGGGATCATTTGCGTGTGTCCAGTCAACTGAAGTACAGCTTCTGCACGGCAGCGCCTGCCTCCATGGAAGCTTGCTGATGCAGCATGAGCTGCTGACCTTTGGTAGGCGCTCATGAGCGAAATGGCGTCCAGCCTCCTGAAGTGCTCTGTGAGAGCCACCATTCTGAATGTGTCCAGGCCCAGCCCCAGGCCATAGCACTTCATGGTGCTGTGCCCCTGCGTCAGGCGCGACAGGTCCGACACGAAGGACTGCAGGGCGTGGCAGGAGGTGGGGCCGTCAGAGGCGTTGGTGGGCAGCTGCCGCTCCGTCAGATGTGCAGGTGGCATGCAGGAGCCCAGCACTGACCAGCAGGCCCTCCCCAAACATGCTCTGCAGTCAGGTGGGCTCCACAAGCACTTGACTGCCGGGGCACTCTGCCAGGAAGCAGCCCGCACACAAACAGCTGTCATCTGAGAAGCTGCACAGCCGCTGGCCTGCTCCAAGGGACAGACAGAGCATGGGCGCTGCGACTTCCCGCCCTGTACTGTCAGGTCCCTGGTCAAGTGATGCCAGGTACGGCCCAGAACTGCCAAGTTCCCAAGGACAGAGGCTGGCCCTGTGCAAAGCCAACCAGTGTGCCAGCAGCATCCAGGCAACAGGCCTCCTGAACGCATCTGCTGCCCTCACACAGCACCAATTCAGCGCCAATGGGGCAGCCTCTCTGCCCAAATTCACAGCTTCAACAAAGAGCGCAGGCCAGCTACAGCCTATTATACCAGAGCTGCACGGCACCTGCCACGGTCGACAAGGCAGCCTTGTGAAAGAGATATGGCACCAGTGCTTCCCATGCCACCGTAAGGGACTATGTGCAGCAGCATCAAAAGCTGATACTGCTGCAGGCACATGCACTCCACACAGTGTGAGAAGATGGCAATGAGGACACCCACCCTTGCCCAGAAGGCGGCCGTGTGTGAAGACACATAGCGCCAGTGCTTCTCGTGCCGCATGTGGCGGTCGGCCTGGGGCATCTTGATGGCTGAGTAGATGCCATCTGCCACTGAGTCCACGCTCCAGGGGTTGACGCGGATGGCGCCACTCACGCTTGGGGAGCAGCCCACAAACTCTGAGACAACCAGCATGGAGTGCTTCTGGCTCTGCTCCACATCCTGCAGGAGTGTTGAGGACTGGTCGCAAGTGAAGCTGGCAGAAAATAAGACTTGAGAGAGCAAAAGTGCTTGTGACTCTGCTGCATGTCCTGCAGAGATGTTTTGCTGCAGGCAATCACAGCTGGAGTCAACGTGGAACAGCCATGCAGCGTCTCGGGCAACAACATGCAGGCAAGAAGCAGTTGCCAGCGTCAGTGCGGCCATGCGGCCCGCATGGAGGCATGCTCAGCACCCCACGCATACCCAGAGCGTGCAGGGATGGCCAGCAGAAGCAGGCCAAAGGACCATTGAAGGACAGGGTGGGCACAACCTCTGGAACTCCCAAATGCCCTGCTGGCACACAAGCCCTCAGTGCAGCCAGCTAACAGCCTGCTCCTTCACATGGGGCAGAGCATGCCTAACACCCCCCCTCCAGCCCAAATGCTGGTATGCACAACTTGGAAGCAGATACAGCACAGGCACCGGCACAATGGCCGCCCTGCTGGCCTGCCATGTACCCCCCCGCGTCAAGGTCCGTGCTTTGAAACAAGCCAACACAGGGCCCATCTGCCACTCCCCCTCCAGCCCTCAGCATCATCTGTACACCCTGTCATTACACCATGCAGCCAGCATGAATGTAGTTTCTCTCGTTTCTTCCTCCGCAGCAGCCCACACACGCAGCCGCCACCCCTGCAGGAACTCACCGGTGCGCCCTGCCTGCACACTATGTACTCGTACGGCACCAGGTTCATGCCGTCCCTCGTCGCCGTGACAACAGCAACATCGGCGATTGAGTACAGTGCGATCTTCTCATACAGGGGCACTGGGCGCTCGAGCCATACAATGGGCTGGTAGCGTTCTGAGGCATACTTGGAGTTGATGTGCTTGACCAGGTCCAGAATGTAGGCATGCAGCTCGCTGATGTCACGGCTGCTGGACCTGCAGGTAGGCTGGTTGGTGGCAGGCAGGGCTGCTTGGAGAGCCACAACTGAGACATGAAGCTTGCTGACATAGCCGCTGCTAAAGCTCCGGCAAAGTAAGGTAGGCAGCTGATGACATTGGAGTGCGGCATTGGAGCTGCTAGAGGCAGGACATGGCAGGCTGCTGAAGTCGCGGCTGCTGAAGCTGCAGCAGGGGCCGGGGGCAGCTGGAGGGCAATGACAGCATTTGGAACTGGCAGGTTGGCAGCATGGGTGCCGCTGCCCACGAGCACCGTTCCCAACGGCCCAGAGGCCATTGCAGCATGCTGCTGCTGCTGGAAGGGCGGCCCAGCTTTGAGGAAACTGGTACTGGAGCAGCTCTGCCCAAGTCACCCCTGCGCTGACCTGGACCTGCGTCAGCGCTTCAAGGCCCCCTGCTGATGCAGCCCCGGCCCTCTCAGACCTGACCTGGGTGCACTGATGACCTGCACCTTGCACCTGACATCCACGGGAACATCACTTCCATGGGCCTGCCACGAATGCAGCCAGGACAAACGCACAGCTCTCCCACACGCAAGCAGGCGCCAGGAAGCTAACCTGGGCGCATTGGTGACCTGCACCAGCGTCAGGCGCCCGCGCCACTCAGGGTGGTGATCCAGCACGCGCTCCACTGCCTGCAGCTTGAGCTCAATGCCCTTGAAGACATCCATGTCGTCCACACCAATCAGCACCGTCTGCCCCTCGAACTGCAGCAGCAGGGGTGCAAGGTGAGGACTGCACCACCAGCAGTGGACCCTCATGGCGTGACAGTGTGCTCATCAGACCAGAGTGTGCCCCCGACAGCTCGGCAGCAGGGAGCAGCCTCACTGTTGACCATGCAGCAGGAAGCGGTGGCATTGAGAGAGGTGCCGCCCTGATGAAGGTTCAGCTGGTGTCTCTAAGCACAGTCCGCCCTCAAGAACCGCAGGGCTCTGTTGATCAGCTCACCTGCGAGACAAGCTTCCCCCGCCGCCATTGCGTGTCCCCCCAGTCAAAGCCCCCCGGCTAGACCACACGGGCGGATGCTTGTGCTGGAATGTGGCCCGTTGGTGCAGCGACAGGGACTCCTCGCAGCATCCCCACCTTTTGAAGGTGGGCTCCCCCTGCTGCCACTGCCCTTGAACACAGCCAGGCGTCGACACAGCCCCACACTGCAGCATCATTGCAGCTGCCAGCTGTTGCCCAGCCTACCTGCGACATGAGCTCCCCCCGCCGCCACTGCGTGTCTCCCCAGTCAAAGCCCCCCAGGAAGCGCTCAGGCTTCACACCCGTGGGCATGATCTTCACGCTGACGTCGCGGCCAAAGTACTCCATCACGATGCTGCCCCGTCTGGTCACATGCTCAATGCCCAGCATGCGCGCGCAGCAGGACAGGAAATGGCGCGCATAGTCAAAGGTGTGGAAGCCTGCAGGGCAGAGCACGGCAGGGGGTTGGACAGGGACCAGGGCCTGGTGGCAGCCGGCATATCGGTGGCCTGAAGCTGTCTGTTTTGGTGCAGATTGAGTCTGTGCAGGCACCCTGCCAGGCACCTTGCCAGACTCTGCCATAGCTGAAAGGGCACTGAGGTGACCCATGTGGTCTGCTGCAGCACTCCCAGCGTCCCGCCAACCCTGGACACACAAGGTTGCTGACCTATGAGATCAGCGTTGAGCAGGGAGCGCAGCAGCTCCTCCCTCTTGGGGAAGGTCCTGAAGATCTCGGAGGAGGGGAAGGGGGAGTGCAGGAACAGGCCGCAGCGCATGCGGTGGAAGCGCTTGCGCAGAAGGCTGGGCAGCACCAGCAGGTGGTAGTCGTGGATCCACACATAGTCGTCGTCCATGCTGATCACCTCAACTAGCTTATCGGCAAAGGCCTGCGGGAAGCAGGCACATCACAAATCTCAGCAGAGCACAACAGTCAGTAGGACCACATGGGCTCAGGTACCAAAGCGGGGCAAATCCTTGACGGGGCAGCAAGAGTGTTGCCTGCCAACAGGAGGCATGCCACTTTGTTCAGCATGATGTGATGCTTGGCGGTCGATGCTGATCACTTCCACTGCTTGTCAGCAGCGGCCTACAGGGCTGAATTGGTCGATGCTGATCTCTTGCACTGCTTGTCAGCAGCGGCCTACAGGGCTGAATCGGGCAATATCACCAGAATCACGCGAGATGGGCATGACATGATTGAGAGAATCTTGTGTGCCCCTGAGGGCTGCAGGCAGCAGAGGGCGTCTGAAGCATTGTCTGCACAGGCCTCAGCCAGCTTTTGCAGCAGTGGTGGGGCCAGAGCCCCTGAGAGGCCAGACACTCCTCTGAGCAAGTAGCGGCCCCTGATGTGGCCAGCAAGAGGGTCTCAACATAAGGCCGGTGGCCAGCAGAGTTGGCCACAGAGTGTGACCTCAACATGCCCCTGCTCTTTTAGAAGAGGGCTCATGTCTGGCAATCTGGCAATGCAGACAGTGGTGAAGCCTTGGCACAGCAGATGAACAATTCTGCCTGTCAGGCCGCTGCTGCTCATGTGTGGGCCACATGCATCACCAAGTCAGGTACATGTGGCCAGCGGCAGTCATGCACAGCAATCAATGCAGCCACGCGGCGCCGCACCCCACCTTGTTGGCCTTGACATAAGCCTGCCAAAGGTCAGGGTCAAAGCGGCCGTTGCTGCCGGGTGACAATGGGAGCAGGTAGTGGAACAGGGGCCACAGCTGCTGCTTGCAGAACCCTGCAGCAGACAAGGTCTGGCTCTAAGCAGGCTGACTGCAGGTTCCAGTCTGCCAGAGGCGGGTCCAGACCATGCAGAGTGAACAGGAGGCAAGCAATCACACACATTGCTGCACATCATTTCCCTCGCAATTGGTGAGGGCAGGAGCTCATGCGGAAGGGCTGATTCCAGGCAGCAGCGTGTGCAGTTTGCAGCTTGCGCAGCACACTGCGCATGCAGCCTGATTGTGGGTGCACCGCATGACGTTGAGCGCTGACCCCATGCTTGATGACAGTGCAGGACCACGCCAGAGGCGCTCACCTTTATAGTACCGCTCCTTCAATTCAGCGCCCAGAAAGACAGGGAAGCAGTTGAAGTTGGCATATAGCTCTAGTGCCACCATCTGCACCACAGGCCATGTCTCAGCTGGGGACTTGCAAGTAGAGCAGATGCCTGCAAGAGGATATAGCAAGGAAGAGCTGACAGGCAAACAATGGTCCCACGCAGTACAAAGGCAAGGTTGGCCACATCTGTGGACGGTGCAGAGCTTGGCTGAGCAACCACCTGAGCCTGTGCAGAGCACTGCGAGCTGGGAGACGCCCCGTACAAACCCCACACAAGCAACAGGGTTTCAGAGGGATACTGTCTCCAGAGGGAGATGGAACCCACCTCCTGCTCTGCAAAGTCGATTTCAACAGGGAGACATCCGACAAACATGACTTCAAGGTCCTCTCCAACACCCTCCTGCACCAAACAGGATCCTTCTGCGTCAGCCCTGGCACATTTGCATTATGCAGCCCTCTCCAGTCCCTGCACTGGGCCACCACACTGCAGATCTAGCAGCAGGCCTGAGCTCACTGCTTCTTGGAGGCCGCATGCACTGCCGACTCAGCAAAACATGGGGACCCACCTAGGCCTGAGTGGTCACTGGTATGAACAGTTGCTGTGGACATGCTTCTCCGCACTTGATGAGCAGGAGCAGCCTTCAGAGGCATGAGCATCAACTGACAGCAGCCACACCTTGGCCTGGGCAATGAGTGCGTCCTCATCCCACTCGAATTCCCAGCCAGTCTCCCCGCGTGCACACCGGACTGGTAGGTGGTTGGAGACAAAAATGAAGCGGCTGCAGGCAGGCGCCGCACAGAGCTGTGTCAGAGAGAACACAGTTCTGGCCTGGATGCAGGACCGTGGCAAGCATGTCCCCTGTAGCCAGCGTGCCCCCTAGCCAGCCGGGGCACCACCAGCTGATTGAGGAGGGTCCGGGCCTTGCTAATGCACACAGCCTGCATGGCAGCAGCATGCAGAGGGAGGCATAGGTGAGCCCCAAGCCCACAGCAGGACAAGGGCACCACGTGATGTTGCTGGTGCCTTCAGGTCACCAGATCATAATGGTTCACAGGTGGCTCTGCCGCTGCAGCGACAGCGGGCTGGACGGGAGCATGGCCACCAGGCTTGAGTCTGTTGGCTGACCTGGACTGCTTCCTGGTGTCCTGGCTATCAATGGAGTTGCGTGAGGCTCTGCCCCGCGCTGCTGAGAAGCTGAGGGGCCCCCCGCCCACGAGGGAGTCTGCGCCATATGTGTCATCAGCTAGAGCTGCAGGGCAGGGGGCCGCGGAGTCCAGTGTAAGCGCTGCTGCCACCAAAGGGGCTTGGAGGTGCAGCAGCTGTCTGCTGGCAGGAGGCTGTGGGCAGCGTTCTGGGCGGTCGCCGCTCAGAACAGCTCGGCAGGGGAACACCCCCTTGCTGACTGGTGCAGGCAACAGCCCATCAACTGGCTGTGACAGCCCAGGGTGCCACCTGGCGACTGTCAGTCTAGCAGGGCAAGCTTCATACGACCATGCTCTGACAGGGACAGCTCGGTCTAGAGCACGGGCGACATGGCACCATCATGCGCACGCCCAAAGTTTGGGGCAGCAATCAAGCCAAAGGTGGCAGCACAGTGCTGAACATGCTTGTGAGCTGCTTCTGACAAGCCTGTGCTTTGCAGCTGGATGCTATGTGCGACCACATAGAAACTTGCCTGCAAGATTCTGATACGATCCCCCACCCAGCATGGTGGCAGCTGCAAGCTTTGGGCATGGCTTAGGCCATGCCGAGTCTTTCATCCCGACACTGCATTGCACCTTGGGAGATCAGCCTGGGGCGAGATCAGCTCCAAGCCTGTGTGTTCGTAAAGCTGATAAGATGGCCTCGGAACCGGTTGCTGAGTGCAAAAATCCAGCAAAGTTTGGCCTGCTTAGGTCAAGTGTCTGACAATGGACCTTGGCCGCTGTGCTTGAACGGGAGGGTGGACTCTCATACTGAGTTGTTTGATAACCTTGGCCTGATGCCAGGCTCGCAGCTCAGAGACTGAGGGGGGAGGGCAGCTGAGTCGACATCTGCAATCGACTGGTCTAGCTGCGACGCAAAGCCCAGTAACTTGCTTCCCTGACAGAATCCAGATCTGCTGGATGTCTTGGCAGACATGGCTGACCGAGTCGGTGGACAATCTGCAAGCGGCATCCCTGCGGCGATCTTTGCACCCTGTTGTGGCCACATCGTCATCTGTGGAGGTGAGGCGGTCAAGAAACCAGGCTTACGTTCAACTGGGATGTTGTGAGCCATTCACATGTGAGCCTGACCCTTGCGCTGCAGGTCTACATCACCGCTGATGTGCTAGATAAGTGGCTTGCTCTCAGTGGCAGTAAATGCGTGGACAGACCGTCAGAACGCAATGCAGATGCTGCATGCAACCTCAACACGATTACAGCTCCAGTCCAGTTGTCACCAGAACAGCTGCCGGCACAGGTCCATGAGGAAGTTGTTTCTGTGCACTGCTGCCACAGCCAGACTACTGGCGTTGCTGATGAGCAAGGGGATACCAGTCACGACATGCCACATTCAGATGGCATGCACCGGCTGCGCCTGTTCAGCCTCAACGACTATATGGGCATGTCTGCGCACCCAGCAGTGCGACAGGCTGCCGCTGAGGCCGCAGCTGCATGTGGCTCAGGTGAGCCACACCAGCACAATTGTGACTGAGCTGCAGCGCTGATGCTTTTGCGTGTCAGCAGCAGTGATAGCGCCCTCAGGACCCTGATCGCCACTCTTGTATGCAGGGCCCCGCTCCTCAGCCCTGGTGGGAGGCTATACCCAGGCTCATGCGGACCTAGAGGCTGCCATTGCAGATCTGAAGCAGACGCAGGCCTGCCTACTGTTCTCTTCTGGCTTTGCTGCCAACCTGGCAGTCGTCTCAGCCTTGTGCCAGGATGGCAATGCTGTGATCTTCTCAGATGAGCTCAACCATGCCAGCATCATCGACGGAGCACGCTTGGCCTCTAGAAAGCAGCCAGGAATGCTTCAGGTGAGGGAACGACATTTCAGCTTCAGCAGTGGCTGCAGGCAGCATCAAGACATGTTGCTTAGGAGAAACCGGCCCTGCTATCCTTTGAAGGTGCCAAGCGAGCACAAATGTCTGCTGTGCCAATCACAAGAAGATGCTGGGCTGTGCTGACATCTGACAACACCACGATTGGGCTGAGCTGGCACAGCAGATGGTGACAGCATTGGTCAGCAGGGCTTGCCTACCCTCCTGCGGCTCAGCTTACCGCATCTCCCCCCTGAGGGGCTGGTGGCCGTTCCTGCTCACTGAGCCTGCCTGTGGGGCTTCAACAGACCCCAGCCGGCTGGCAACTGGCCTGTGGCGCCGTTGACAGGCTCAGCATGTTCTGACCTGTCAAGTCGCACTCAAGCTGCATGTACATGTGCAGCACCTTGCCGAGACCCTGCCTGCTTTGTAGGTGTACAAGCACAGCGACATGCACCACCTGGAGCAGCTCCTGAAGCTTTGTCCCCCTTCTAAGCGCAAGCTAGTCATTACTGACAGTCTGTTTAGCATGGACGGCGACTTTGCCGACCTTCCAGCCCTGGTCGCCCTGCGGCGACGCTATGGCTTCCTGCTGGCCATCGACGAGGCCCACGCCACGCTGGTGGCTGGTGACAGGTCAGCCAGCTGCTGCTCCTGTGCTCGCCCAACATGTTGCTCCTGCAGCTAACAATCTGTGCAGTCGACTGACAGGGTCCATGCGATGCTGGTCCCGGGTGACAGATGTGAGACATGATGCTGCTGCAGTGCTGTGCTGAGCAATGCGCCCCTGCAGACTGCTGACCGGGGGGTGCTGGCAGCTGGTGACAGGGGAGCCAATCTGCTGCTGCTATGTCTTGCACAGCACTGGTGGCTGGTGACAGGCAGCGCGGCCTGCTCCTGCAGGGCCCAACATGCTGCCTGACCAGCGCGGCAGCTGCACCCCCTTGGGGCCTCTTGCTGCTCAGTCACTGGCTGATCTGGCATTGCAGCTGCATGAGGGATGCTGCTGCCATGGCGGTCCATCTTGGTTGGTACTGTTCCCAGCAGCAGCCAGGTCCCTCTGCCAAGGCTGAACATGTAAGTTGATTTTGCATTCAACACCACAAGAACTCCTGCTGCCTTGGCTGCTGCCCGCCACCCACCACTGTCTGGTCAGCACGCTGATTGCGCTGCAGGAGCTGCTGCGTGCTACCTCCAGGCGCATTTGTGGCTGCTGTGCTGCAGGGATGGCAGCATGCCATGCTGTCTTCACTGAAAGCTGCCACATGAGCTTTGCCGTTACCATGCGGAGCAATGATCAAACTGCTGCAGGGGCGGCGGTGCTGCAGAGTTCTTCCATGTCCAGGGCGAGGTGGACGTCCACATTGGGACTCTGAGCAAAGCCTTCGGCAGTCACGGCGGGTTCGTTGCGGGCAGCCATGCATTAAAAGACTTCCTCATGAACCGGGGACGCTCCTATGTCTTCAGTACGTCCCTACCCCTGCCAGCAGTGGCTGCAGCACACGCTGCGCTGCGGGAGTGCCAGCAGGTGGGTCCAGCTGCATGAATCACCAGGACATGCCCTTCCCTTGCCAGCTATGGCTGCCTCCCATGCTGCGCCGTGGGAGTGCCAGCAGGTTGGTTACTGCCCTGCATCTGCCTGTAAAGGCTGCTGCAGACGCTGTGGCATCCTTCTGGTTTGCCTTCGATAGCGCTGTCTCATGGGTGTAACCCTCTGCAGGGCAAGCAATGGCTGCTGCACCTGAGGCGCACTGAGAGCTCCAGCAGGTGGCCATGGAGTCTTGCCCAAGGATCAAGACACTCTCTCTGTTGCTGCTGTAGCATCCTGAGCGGCGGCGGAGGCTGTGGGCGCGGCTGAGGCAGCTGCAGCAGCTGCTTCAGGTCCCTGTGCAGAGCCCCATCGTGCCACTGATTGTGGGGGATGAGGCGGCAGCGGTGGCAGCCAGCGCCCAGCTGCTGCGCTGCGGGTACCATGTGCCTGCCATCAGACCACCAACTGTGCCTGCTGGCACCAGCAGGTGCGTATTTGAGGCCCATGGTCGCCAAGTCAGTTGCTGCCTGCCTGAGTTCTGCTTGTGCTGACAGACCGCATGCATGCAGGTTGAGAATAAGCCTGTCTGCAGCACATTCAGCTCAGGATGTTGAGGACCTAGCAGCTGCCCTCAGAGACTGCGGCCTTGCTCCAGCCCGAGACAGCTTGCTTGCAGGTGCCTTGCAATGACCACCTTGAACCTTGCTTTGAACACCTGAACAAATAAAAAAATTCCGTCACTGGTCACCGGCTGAAACTCAGGCACGCAATTACGTTTACAGCGGAGTGCATGCATCGTTCCTCGCTGCCAAACACCAAGAGATCGACGTGTCCTGGTGTGATCCCCTGCCCATGAGCGCCCATGAACCACCACTGGCCAGGCAGTGACGTCCAGGGAATGACCCACAACCTCCTGGGCAGCGTGAGCAAGACAGGTGACCTTCAGCCAGAATGTGTGGTGTCGCTCTTCTGCAACTGTTGGTCCTGATGCAGCTTCCCCTGCCCATGCTGCGTGCTGCCCTGCAGATGACACCTGCCGACCCAGCACAGACAGGTCTTGGGAGTCCACCACAGAGGGCAAGCCAATGCACTTGCCGCCAGACCTCCCCGTGGCTGGCCCCGCAGCGGTCATCCAGTGGCTGCAAGCGAAAGGCTCCCTCACATTCACAGGCCAGCCGCAGACTGTGGCAGGGCTGCGCACAGCTGAAGAGCGGCGCAAGGCCGCTGCCCTGGCGTTTCTTGGGAAGGAGGCTATGGCACTGGAGATGCACCCAGTGACCCTCAGCTTCAGGGAGCCAAGTAAGCGCTGGCCTCCCATTGGTATGACCGTTTGGCAAGACCACCTGCACATTCTCTCGCTGAGGTCACTTTGCAGACGGCCGGATCCGGCTGCGACATCGGGCAGACACATGTCATCCTATCCAGGCTGCCATGCTGAGTCTGGTCATGCCTCCGCATGATGAGGCTCAGCAACAGTGTGTGCCTCCAAACTTCGCACACGTTTGGTGCGTGTGATGCCCAGCCGTTCACAGATCCTGGAGGTGCTCTCTTGCACACTGCAAGCCATGGTGCACATTTCTATGCACCTGCCTCTATGCGTAAGTCATGCAGCTGCCGATCAGATTGCAATGAGCCACAGTGGGCACAGGCTTGCCTTGCTTGCTGACTGCACCTACCTGTGGTGTACATGCGAAGCTGGTGCAACACCATAGCTGCCAGCCCCTGCTGCAGACATGCAGATTGCCTGCATCAGCACGGCACCTGCTCTGTAGTGCTCCTTGAAGTCCCAGCAGGCTGCTGCCTGCACAACTGGAGCATGCTATATGCGTTGACATGAGCGGTTTTGATGCAATGCAGCATCATGCAGCCTCAGCTGTCTCGCTGGCCTCCCCAGCTCACAGGCTTGCACACAACCAAGCAGGCTGCCCAGATTGCCTGCAGACCCGAAGGCTGCATTTTCCCAGTGGCTTGGGCTGCATTTTATGGGACGTGATGCAGGCTTGGCCATCAAACCCTGCGCCATCAGACTCAGAGGCCCCAGCTGAGTCCTGACCAACAGAGGCTGCTGAGCATCCTGCGAGCTCAACTGCTGTTTCCTCTGCCCTGGGCAGCATTCGCACACCTGCAGGCTGAGCTCTCTGCCCCTGCTGCCTGCAGAGCTGGAGGCTGAGTTTCTCAACAACGTGGCAGTCCGCCGACGCTACGTGCTCATGTTCATCATGTGCTTTGATGTGCTGTGCTACCTCTTCAGACTGCTGGCCAAATACGTAAAAAACAAGGCCAGCGACACGTCTGAGCCAGGCTCGGTGCTCAGCAGCCTGGTCCCCCAGCTGCTGAACATGGCCTTCCTCTACGTGTTCCTGGGCCTGCTCAACTGGAGGTCTCGCCGCCTGGGGAATGCCGCCGCCAGACAGGTGATTGCGTGTGCCAGCGCCTGCCTACATATCTCCAACGGTTCCGGGGCAGCCGTCTGGCACCTCATGGCAGTGATGCAATCCACTCTTTGGCCACTTGTCCAGGGCTTCATCCCAACCACACAAGCTTTTGCTATCATCTGGAATGTGCATGGAGCCTTACATGTTTGATTCTACAACTCGGAGCTCCGGCTGCATCTGTGCTAGAAAGTATCAGGTGTGAAGGCTGGCACAAACTGGATGGGATTCCTCAGCAGCGCTGTGGCTTTTTGTAGTGCAGGGGTGCTGTGATGCATGATGTCCAGTGTTCAGAGCTGTAACCTTGATGCAGGTGACTGGACCCAGTCTTCAGCATGCTCAAAACACCATGCTGTCCTGCAGCAAATGAAGCTCAGCATTTACAGTCCATTGCTGCAGCTGGGCGTCCTGACCTGGGCCTCCTGCACCCTGCACAGCAACCTCATCGCACAGTCACCATCCCGCTCCTGAGCTGCTGCTCTTGGGCATGTCCCCAGCCACCTGCATTTATGTGTCTGCTGACTTATTTACTCCATCACATTGCTTCTGCTATACGCAGTAGGATGTGATGCTGTCAGGGTTGATGCACTGGCCATCTGGCGACCTCATTGCTGCACATGCTGTCTCACCACTACTGTCTCTCACTGTTCCACAGGAGGAGCTGCTGCTGTCAGGCATCATGGCCCTGGCCATCTGTAACCTGCTGGCCACGCTGCGCCCCAGCAATGCCCAGGACTATGTCTTCGCTGCCATGTTTCTGATGTGCACCTCCACCTTCCTCAAGATCCGCTGGCTGGTCGGCACGGTCATCCTTACGCTGCCCCTGGTGCTGGTCTTTGCTTGGCCGCGCACGCGGGCGCTGCTGCCTGCCGATGCCGAGGTGCACCTGACGGTGTCGTGGGCAGTGGGGTCCCTCATGTCCTTCTTGGCAGACAGCTGGCGCAGGTGAGGCTGGAGCTGCACTGGGAAACTGCTGCAGAGTGCTGCTGCTGCTGGTAGCCGCAGGCAGGCAGCCTGTCAGTGCCGCTTGTCGTTGATGATGAGTTTCACAGCCACCGTCGTCCTATAGTCAGAGTTGCCCATCTCCCTTCCTGGCAGATGCCTGCGCTGGCTGGAGGGCCGCTGAGGGATGGTGTGCTTCAGCGTGTAGGCTGTCAGTGTAGACAATCAGCGGGTGATAAGCTGACGCTGCAGCGAACACTGTGCAAAGGCAGGATACCCTGAGGCATGCTGACAGCCTCCTGTTTGCAGGACCAACAGCATGCTTACAGGAAGGCTCAGCACAGCTCACCCGGTGCTGCAGGCCAGCATGCTGTCATCAATCAGCTGGCCAGTGCAGCCACAGAGAAGGCTGGCCTGTTGCCTCACTGAACTGCTCCTGCAGTAGTATTCCTTGCTGACATTTGTGGGGTTGCGGACCCTGCAGGCAGATGTTTGCCAACCACAAGCTGGCCAGCGCAGCTGCTGAGAAGGAGCTGCAGGAGGCCCAGGTGCGGGCCACCGTGCAGCAGCAGCTGGCAGCAGCCCAGGCTCAGGCAGCCCACAGGGCTCTCACAGTAGCCCGCGAGAAGGCTGCCAATGAGGCCAAGTCGGAGTTCATGTCCCTGATGTGCCATGAAGTGCGGACACCCCTCAATGGGTGCCTTGCCTCGGCTGAGATGCTGCTGGAGACGCCGCTTCAGGTGAGCCCCTGGGTTGACTGTGGTGTGATGTTGGGGACTTTCGGGAACTGACACGAAGATCCTGCTGGAAAGATACACTGATGTGGTCTCCCTGAAGTCCTGTGACTATGACAGTGCATGGCATGAGCGCGGCGGCGGGCCCGCTTACGCTGTTATTCCCCGTCCTTGTTGCTGCCAGGCAGCACGCTGCTGTCTCGCAGCGCTCTGTGCAGGTGCCCTTTTATGGGGCATTGGACAGCACTCTTGACTGCACGATGGGCAGTGGCCTGCTCGTTGTAGGATGGTGCCTGAGGGCCCCTGCTTCCCACCAGTTGCATGAGTGAATGAATCCGCTGCACAAGCCAGGGGGCCGCCACCTGCATTCGCAGAGTGTTGACCAAGACACCATATGTCATCGGCAGCGTGCTGCCAGCCCCTGCAATCTGCTATGCACTCATGATGTTGGATGAGTCCTGTGCAGGATGAGCAGCGGGAGCTGGCCAAGACCATCTGCGTCAGTGGCAGCATCCTGCTGAGCACAGTGTCCAACTTCCTGGACTTTTTCAAGATGGAGGCAGGAAAGCAGCTGGACGTGGTACGGAGTGAGATCAGTATCAAGGTCAGGCTGTGTGCTGGTATCGCAAGTAGCAATGCAAGCTGATGAGGCGTGGGCTGGGATCAACATCCAGGTCAGGCTGTGTGTGCTGGCATCAGCAGGGACGTGAAGTCTGCAATCTGTGTGCTGGCTGTTGACATGGGTACTCGGAGATGATGAGTGCTGAGGAGACATCTGAAAGCAAACTGATGGCGCGTGTCAGCCGGGTCAGTGTTTCCAAGCTTACTGCTGTGCGGAGCCACAATGATAGCATCCGGGCGAACTTGCAGTCCGCGTCAAGTGCCTCTCTTCAGAGGAGGGTGACTGGCAGCAATTCATGTTTGTGTGCTGCAGCATACCAGATGGGCCTGCTGTACTGCAGGACTTGGTCCATGGTCTTTGCTGCATAATGACGGCCATTGACATGCAGGTGCCGCCAGGTTGTAGTACAAAGCTCTTTGCCACACTGCAGGAGCTGGTGAATGACATTCACTGCATCATTGAGGCCATGATTGGGCGGGAGTCAGATGTGAAGCTGCTGCGCCCGAGCACTGAAGCCGTGCCCGAGCTTGTCATGGGGGACCCTGACAGGCTCAAGGGTGTGCTCCTGAACCTCTACACCAATGCAGGTGAGCTGCCAAGATCTGGTGGGGCTGCACCGGGCTGTCATATCATTTCCTGCACTTAGCTGCCTGCCCTGTCCATCTTCCTTTTGAAGTTGAGACCTGGCTGGCTCAGTGCTCAGACCCATGCTTGGCCCTAGCCAGCATAGCACAGCTGCAGCTGCCTTACCACAGCTGCAGCCGCCTGCTATGCCTGCATGCTGCGCGTCAGTCTGGTTCAGACACTGAGCTGCTCAGTATGAGAAGGTATGTAGGCCTGTCACAATCTGTCAGACTTTTGCTGGCTGCACAATAGCTGCAGCTGCTTGCCTTTGTGCTTGCTCTGCGCCAAAACAAGCCCCTGTGCTGGTCAGGGCGATTTGCAACAGGTCCGAGCCGATGATGCATCATGCAGCGTTGCTTTGGTTGTCATGCCACATCCTAGGTGCACTGCCTGTGCAGCTCTGGAGGCTTACCTTGAGCCTTTTTGCTGGCAGCCTTACAGCCTTATCAACCTTGTTGCCTGCCTTGCGGTCAAAGTTAAAGTGGAGTGGCAACGGGTCCCTGGGGTGCACCTGCAGGCCTCCTGTGTACCCTTACCCTGCCTTCCTGTGGGCCAAGCTCACGAAGGACTGCAAGCTTGCCAGTGCTCATGCAGCTCCCTGTGATTAAGCAAAGTCCTAATGCCCTTGCAGCCATGTGCACACTAGATGACCTTGGGTACACCTGCAGCCCTGCTGCCTTTGCTCTGCAAGCGTCAGCCCATCCTCATGCCTACCCTCCTGCCCTGCAGCTGGTGCAGATCATGGACTGCAGGGTCCCTCCCTTGCCCAACAGTGCTTTGTGACTCTCACCAGATCTCTGGTGCCCTGCAGCCCAAGTCAGCACAGGAGTGCAGTGCACCTGCAGCCCAGCCGCCTCTGCTCTGCACCTCACCCTGCAGCCAGGGTCACATCAAGGACGGCATGGCAAAGGTGCTTGCTGCATCCCTGGCCAACACCCCTCTGTGACTCACCCCAAATCCTGTTGCCCTGCAGCCAAGTTTACAAAGGAGGGCACCATCTCGCTGCGTGTGCGAGTGGCAGGGCTCCACTACAGGCCCACCCCCCACGACCTCACCACCTTTGCGGGCGGCACTGTGCCTGGTCAGGCGGGCTTACAAACCAGCAGCATCGAGCCAGTCCTGAGGCCCCGACCCGCAAATGGGGCTCCCTACGCAGCTGAGCGGCAGCAGCAGCAGCAGCGGGCCCCGTCGCCGCCCCAGCAGGTCAGTCTTTCAGTTGGGTCACTGCAGGTGCTTCCACTCTTGCCGTCCCACTGCTGGTGTGGGTCTCTGAGCCTGAGCGCCTGCCAACCAGGGGTGCTGCAAGCATTGCTTCAGTCCTGCCCTGTTCAGGTGCTCACACACCTGTGCAGCCCAACTGAAGTGAGGTTCCTCCTGCAGGGGCGGCGGCAGGGGTTCCTTTCTGTCAGTGAACGCCTGCCTCAGGCGCAGCAGCAGCCAGTGTTGCAGCAGCAGCAGGTCGTTGTGAGTAGTAAAGCTGCACAGAGCAGGGCAGCAGCAGCCCTGCTAAAGGGTGGTGCGGCCTCACGGCGTTCATCCCTAACTTCTTCAAGGTGACCCTCTCGAAGCTGCACATTGTGTTGCATCCAGCTCGGCTGAGGCCGCTGCCAGCTGCATCCACCCCTTGTGCTTGGCTTGTCAGGAGCCCCTCCAGAGGACATTTGCTCATTCTGGGGCCCAAACAGGGAACTGTTGGCATCCCAGACATCAGAGCTGCTCATGAGGGCCAAGGCTCTTGAGGGTTCACATGCGGGTTGGGCTGCCTGCTCAGCTGCTTCTCGTTCCATTGGGGAGGGGCCTCCTGACCTGGCCAAATTGGTGCTGTGCCTGCATGGTGATCCAGCAATCCCAGTCACCTCGTTGGATCCAGGTCCTCTGGAGGACACTCAGAGCACTCCATGGACGCTTTCTTTCGGGAGCCAGCTGCCTTGGCCAATGGCTGGGGCGGGCACGTGAGGGGCCCATCACCTTCACAGGCCAAGCAGCCCTGCCAGGAGGCGTGCTGCAGTCTGCCTGCTCAGTCAGATGTGAGTGGAAGCCATGATCCTCTGCAGGCGCCACGAGCCAGAAGCTGAATTTGTGATGCATACCCCTAGATCCTCACCTGTGCATGCCAGTCAGGCTAGCCAGAGGGTGTCCTGTCAGTCTTGCGATGTTTGTCCCTGTTTTGTGTGCCTGCACACGCCAGCCAACTTCACCATGAGGTACATCTGGTATACCCCTAGGAGTCAGGGCGCCAAACAATGGGTCAACTCATGCCCCCTGCACCTCAAGCTGCTTCTTCACCTGCACAGGGCAGCCAATCGCACCAGGAAGTGCGCTCTTGTATGGCTGCTTGCCACAGTGGATTCGGACATGTGTGATCCAGTGCTCCTTGCCGCAGAACCACACCCTGGCCTGCTGTCATGGAGCAACTCAGCAGAGTTGTGTATGCAACCCATGTTGCTTTTGCAAGTGACAGGCCAGAGGTAGTGGCATCATGGGGCCGTGGATGCAGGCTGACGTCTGCAAAGTGTTGTGGACGTTTACCCTGAATGCTCTGCCCCCAATAGGCAGCCATGGCAAGTCAAAAGCTGGTGCCGTGGCATGCTGTGCAGGCCCAGGGGCTTGGTTCTGCATTCTCTGGTCCGGAGGCAGCAAGAGCAGAGCGAGTGGCGTCGTCAAGGCAGGCATCCACAAATGCGTCAGAGGCTGGCCTGCCACAGGACAGTGCCTCGCCAGCCAGTGAAGGGGTGCCAGGCAGGAAGCTGCAGGCAGCTCTGGCCCACTCGCAGACCAATGGCCTGTCCCACGGGGCCAGGGTTGCAGAGGCGCCGCAGGTGTGAACTCTTCTGATGGCGGCAAGCTGCACCCGGGTCTGGCATGCTGCTGTCTGCTGCCTTGAGGGCAGATTGGGCAGCCTGCACAGTGTGCAATGCTGCTGCATGGCCTGTGTTGCTGTTCCCGCATCTCTGCCTGCAGTCTACCAAGATTGTGTTGTGTCACACTGCCGCAGGAAGCAAAGGAGCAGCGACGGGCTCTGTCAGATGGGCTCCTGCGCAGTGCAATGGCCCACTCCAAGCCCCAGGACACCTCTGTGCCTTGCAGAAAGATGCGCACAACCAGCTTTGAGGTGAGTCATTGGGATAGGGCTATGCTGTAATTGGAAGCAGCCAGCCAGGGCACAGTCTGCAACTTACTGTGAGGCGCTGCACATGTGGCAGCCAGGAAGAAGTGCACATGCTGGTGCAACCTGTGTCTGGTCCAGCATTGGGGGCTCCGCTGTGCTGCCACCTGCAGCAAGTGACCACACCTGGCCTGGCTCCACCTCGCAGCCAAATCAGCTGCCTCTGCGCAGCCTGTCTGCACTCGTGCTCACTCCAGTCATGTGCAGGAGGTGGCCATGCAAGGGTGCCGCTGCAAGACCTCATGGCCATCCCATGCCTTAGACGCCCCAGCCTCATGTCCTTGAGGCACCAGGGAACAGGGCCCTGCTGATCCCACGCTTTTGCCTGTCTCAGCCCCATAATCTGGTGCAGGAGGTGGCCACGCCAGTGTGCAACGGGCAGACCCCCTTCTCAGCCCAGGCATTTGGTGACCCCTTCACAGAGGAGGACGAGGATGACCTGGAGGATGCCAGCGAGTCAGACGTTGACAGAGCTCGCCCCTCCAACTCGGCACCAGACGTCTCAGAGCGCCAGTCTTCTGTGCCCTGCCGCAAGTCATTCTCCAGCCCAGCAGATGTCATGGATGCAGCGTCTAGCGCTGCAGTCAGCGCTCTGGTGGCTGAGGGACGGCTCCCTGGCAGAGGTTGGTGTCTCTTGTTGGCTCTGTGCCGGACGGGTCCAGATCGGCATCAGAGGTGTCCAGGGGTCCAGGCTTCTGCGTGCTGCTGCCAGTCCTGCATCAGCCCAGCAGATGTGTCAAGAAGCCAGCGCAGCGGTCAGCATCCTGTCAGCTGAGGGTTGGCTCCCTGGCGGGTGGCTGCCCATCTTTTGGACATTCAGCGGTGGCCAGGCTGTCATCTGCTTGCATTCTGGCACCCTTCTAGGGCCCTGCATCTGTCAGTGGCTGATGATCTTCTGCATGTTTGTGATACAGCCGGCAGCTTGCCACTTCAGGGAGCACATCAGCCCAGCCTCCTGTGGCAGACCTCCTGGGCAGTGCACTGCCCTGCCCCAACACTGCTTTCATATCCTGGCTGGCTTTGTCCTGCCTGCTGTGTTGCCACATGCAACAGATCCTTTATACTTTGCCTGCAGCTTCAGGGGCCCAACAGGCTGCCTGGCGGAGCGCCTGCCATGCTATGCTGCAATGCCCTCAACAGTCCGCGCCGCTGTGCCCATCTCCAACTTGCTGCACCACTCCCGCTCCCATGTGGCATTCCCCTCACTGTCTGCCTGACACGTCATCTGCAGGCACTTCCATCTCCACCACAAGAAAGGCGACTTTGGGGCGGGGCATGGAGTGCAAGGTGGAGCCTCTGGGGCGAGGGTGGTTCAATGCTGTGGCTACGCAGCCCCCCACCTCCCAGCGGGGCACCAGCAGCAGCAGCAGCAATCAAAGCAGCACGGACTGCCGGAAAGGCAGCCCTGGGGAGCGTCAGCCTCAGCAGTGGCTGGTATTCGAGGTTTCAGACTCGGGCTGTGGCATCGGGGAGGCTGGTCTGCGCAGCCTGTTCAAGGACTATGTGCAGGTGAATCTTGCAAGCCCTTCCAGCTGCTGTGCACCTGCATGTCCTGATCACCGCTGGAGGCAGGGCGTGGAGTCCTCATGACTATCATGTCTGGCAGATCCTCCCTCAACTATGCACGCCTGCCGCCAAGGATTGCGCTGCTGTCCAGCTGCACCCATGCCATCATGCAGGCATGTTGTGCATCTGCCTGAGCTTCTGGGACACCAGTTTCAGCAGTGCAGCCCCAAAGCACAATTTGCTGCCTGGAGTTGCTGCTGCCAAATGCTGCTGCCAGAAGAAAGTGCCTAGTGGAAGTTGACTCATGCTGAAACAGGTGCGGCTCCACCCTGCTGCCACCCAATGCTGCAGGGAACAGAGGACGAGATGCGCCGGCCCCGCAGCCGGGGTGGCACAGGCCTTGGGCTCAGCATCTGCTCCAAGCAGGTGGCCGTCCTGGGCGGGCAGATTGGAGCCATGTCCAAAGTCAACACCGGCAGCACCTTCTGGTTCACGGTGCCACTGCTGCTGCCGGAGCACTCACCGAGAAGGTAGGCTAGTGTTTGGCTGCCTCTGAAGGATGGAGTCGCAAGTGGGCTGCCTCCGGCCCAGGCGTGCCTCATCTTGGCCAACAACTGGCACTTACAGGCATTTTGGAGCACTCTTCTCATGCATACTGCAGGTCCATGACCCTTCGCCGCACTGCGTCCTGGGGCAGCCGGAATGCCTTCTCAGATGGACACATCTCTGACTTTGACCAGGCAGCCACCCTGCCTGGACGCATGAACCGCGCCGTGACGAGGCCCCACCAGTACAGGCGTCAGTCTCACCAGCTGGCGCGCTCTGGGACATGGCTGGACCAGCAGGTCTGTTCTCTGGCGCTGGAGACCTGCGCTGGGGGGTACTGTGGTCAGGCCAGTGGGTGTGCAGTGCTTGGGATGCCCATCTGCCATGTTGCATGGTGTAGCCAAGCACTGCCAGTTTGCTGACAGCTCTGCCAATGTTAGGCCCCTACACCCTCTCTGCATGTTGTCTGCGGGGTGTTGCATTGAGTCTGCATGTTGTTGCCATGGCCCTGCCTCCCAATGTCAGGCATCATCCTGCCACTGAACCTGGTTGCCTCTCATATTGCCGCAGGGCAGCCAGGGGCGCCGCCCTCAGCAGCTGACGAGGGGAGCCCTGGCCCAGCAGGAGAGGCACAGCCAGGACGGAAGCATGCAGGGGCGCTCCACGTCTGAGCCCGAGCAGACACACCAGTCCAGCATGGACCGGTCGCCCCCCCGGCGGTGAGCAGCATTGCCCTGCTGCCTGGCCCCTTCAAGCTCGCGGTGCTGGGCAGGCTGACCCCCCTGCTGCATTTCGCGAGGTCAAGGCGTTGGGGGGGCTGAGTGCAGCTTGAACACACTGCTGCCCTGCTGCATGGCCCCATCATGGTCTTGGCACTGGCAGTGGGTGGGCGAATGCGGTGAGGGGCCTGCATGCAATTTGACACACTGCTGCCCTTCTGCCTGGCTGAGGTGTTGGCGCTGAAGGGCTTGCGTCCAGCCTGGGTACGCTATTTGCCCTGCTGCCTGGTTGCAATTTCATGGTGCTGGGGCTTGAGCGCTGCCTGTGCTAGTCACATACATTATGCAGTGCTGCGCAGGCATAGCGCACTTTGCGGTCATCTGCTGCTCATACAAATGTGCACTGCCAAGACTGTGCAGGTGTGGCGCACCTGAGGCACCTCTGCCTACCTCCATAAAAAATGCTCACCCTGTCTGCTGTGTAGAGCCGCAATGGTGCCTGAGGCGCTGGTCAAGGTTGTAGCCAGCAGCATGGCAGCATGCCTTGCTGCGCAGGGTTGTGGCGCACTGCAGATCACACAGACAGCACCGACAGGCTTTGCTGGACTGTGCAGGCGCAGCGCACCTGAGGCGCCAGCCAACATCGCAGCCATTCGCCTGGCAGCGTATAAGGGTTGCTTAGATGCTGCGGGCCAGGCCTCTGCTGCCGCAGCAGCAGCCTCAGCCGCTGCCGAGGCAGCCCAGGCCGCCACGCCTTCGCAGCAGGGGACCTCCTCCCAGGCGCGGGCGGCCGTGGCGCGGGCTGTGCTGTGCTCGCCAGCCAAGCCTGACGACCTGCCCCTGGCGCGGCGCAGCATCAGCAGGGACCTGCTGCGCAGCACTCTTAGCATAGAGCCTGTGCAGGGCGGGGTGCTGGACTCAGGTCAGCCTGAAACCTGGTCAGCTGCGCTGCAAGCGCATGCACACTGGCCTCAGCATGGTGAAGCGGGTCTGCTGAGTCCTCTTGAAATCTTGGGGGCTGCCAGGCTGCTGCTGACACAAAAGCGGGGCCATGCATGTGGTGGACAATGAGTGCAGGCAGCCCTGATCATATCCTATAACTCAGGCTGCTTTTGGCATGAGGCAGCGGCAGCTATCAGTGGCTCTTCCAATTGTGGGGGCTGGGCATAGCAGGAGCTGGGTTGCTGGAAGCACTTGTGAGGATGTTCAGCATCATGCCCCCAGCTTATCTCAAGAAGTCTCGTGCCTGCCTGCAGACTCGGATCAGAGTATCTCACAGGAAGGCGTAGACGGCAATGGGCCTGTACCCGAGTACCTTCCCCCCCAGATGCTTGGCCCGCACTATGCTGCTGTGCAGCGCTCTGCTGCTGAGCAGCACCAGCTGCGGAAGGTGCGTCTTTGTTGGCTATCTTAGTGCACCACTAGGCATCTGCATGGGCCAGCTCCTGCTGGCCGCTGTCAGTGCCTGAGGGTCATTGCCATGCTGCATGCAGTGGTCTCGTGCATTGTCTCCTGGCCATCATATGCTTGCAGTGGCCTGTCTAGTGTCATGCCTGTGCGGAGGATGGCAGAATGGCCCCTATCTGACCAGATGTCTGCCATCTCCCAGGCCTGCAGCTAGCGCAGCTGCATGCATCAGTGCTCAGCCAGCGGAACCTCCAGAATTTAGCTGCAATGCATGTTGCTGCTGAGCAGGAGGCTTCATGCACTGCTTCATGCACCTGCTGTTTCTCCTGCCTGCAGCAGCAGCACCAGTCGCAGCAGGCGCATCGAGGAGAGCAGGAGGTGCCCAATGGGCTCCACGAGGAGGTGCACGCCCCAGGGCCTCCGCCCTGCACCAGCGCTGTGGTGACAGGCATCACGCATGGCTCTCTAGAGTCCCTGCCAGAGATGCAGGTCAAGGTCCAGGTCAGCACTGGCAGGGTGCCTGGCAAGGGGCACAATCAACAGGACAGGTGGTCTCTGCCCCTTGCCAGTGCTGTTTCATCATCTGGGTGCCCTCATTCCCTTGCTGGGTGCTTCAACTCACGCTGCAGCTGAGCATGTCACCTCCTGCTTGCGGAGAACTGCATGTGCACACTGGCACGCAGAGCATGCGGCGCATGCCTCAGAATGCACTGCAGCCCGGGATGTGCCGAGGTCCTTTGGGGATGCACTTTCGTCATCAGCGCTTTGCTGAGCCTCATGTCATGCCTTGCCATCATACTGTTCCAACGCCCACTTGCAAGTCCCGCCACCAAAGGCTTGTCACCGCCATGGAGGGAGAGAGCAAGCCTGCTCACCTGCGCCAGCCCCTGCTGCTTGCACCTGTCTCAAACCCTGCAGCACACGATGCCGCCTGTGCTCCGTCAGTGAGCAACGCAGCTCCCTACAACGAGCGCAGCACCACCAGCCGAAGCCAGCCCCTAGCGCCGCCCCCTGCGCCTGCCTGGACAAACTATGTGTCGTTTGCGCCTGCATGCAGACAGACTGACTATGTGTCGTTTGCGCCTGCATGCAGACAGACTGTGCTTGTGTGTGCCTGCCTGCTGCTGCCCTTCACGCTACCCCACATCTGCCCGCTGCACTGCTCTGCTCCACCTGCTTGACACAGGTCTGCGTGCGCTGGCATCAAGACTCTCCTACATGCATCGCAGGTTTTAGGTGCAGGCTTGGGCGGGTTGAGGCTGCCTTGCTGCTGAGTCCCTTGGGCAGTCGCAACTCGTCTTCGTCTCCAGCAGACAGACCCTCACGTTTTCAGTGGGCCCTGCAGGAGTTACCCGCTGAGCTGGGCTCTCAGTGGCGCACTTCATCCTTCAGCGCCAGCGAGCCCTGCCTGCGGCAGGACCTGACAGCCATGGTGCCAGCACCCTCACAGGCTGCTCCTGCGCGGCGGCAGCAGGAGCGTCCTTCAATGGAGGCGCGGCGACGCAAACTGGACACCTCAGCCCTGCAGGTGGGTCTGGGTTGTCATGACATATGGCTGGATTGTATGCCCTACAAAGACAACACAGCTGCACAAGCTGGACACCTGAGGTCTGCAGGTAAGCTTTCTGTACATGAGAGGTTGCAGCGCATGCAGGACAGCACTTCATGGGGGTGGGGACGCTGGACGTCTTAGGTCTGCAGGTGGGCTCATGTGGGACATTGGGCAGGACACCATGTCTTCCGTGAGGACTGAACTTCTGTTTGGAATCCACATGCCACAAGGCAGTGCAGCGCACAATGCAGCTGGCCCCTGCAGGGTGCTGAAGGCCTTCCAGGTTGCTGAAGGCCTGCCTGGCGCTTTCTCAGGCTGCTGCTGCAAGGGTCACTAATCTGTTACTCAGTCCATGACGCTCTGCAATGCCCGTGATTTTGGTGATGTTGCAGGGGCACAAAGTGCTGCTGGCAGATCCCATGGCCCCCTGCTGCACGCGCCGGTGCTTGCACAGAGCACCTTACCCATGCTGAGTCTCTGCTGGGTGCCCCCTGCTTAGGACAAGTGTGCTGGCAGGCCACATGTTGCCACAGTCATACATTGCTGACCACCATACCCATCTCACCACCAGAGTATCCGTTCAGAGGCCCTTGTGCTGCGGCACAGGACAGCAAAGTCCAGCAGACAGTGCTGGAGGACATCGTTCGCAAGGCCTGCGGTCCGTGCTGGGGCGCACTGTGCCGCCGAGCCATGCGCGCCCCAGAGGGTACTGGTACCAACACAATGCTGGCCAGCACGCCCATTGCACCACTGAGCTACTGTGCAGGAGCAAGCAACATGCTGCTGGCAGCGGGCAGCCTGAGCAATTGGACAGTGCTGCAGCGTCTCATCATCCAGAATCGCCACTGCGCAGGGGCGCAACGTGCTACTGGCGGAGGACAACCTCATCAACCAGACGGTGGCCAAGAAGATGCTGTGCAGCCTGGGCATGGTTGTGGAGGTGGCGGCCAATGGGCTGGACGCGGTGGACGCTGTGCGGCGGCGCCAGCAGCGGAACAGCACGCCCTTCGATGTCATCCTGATGGATATGGCCATGCCCGTCATGGGCGGGGTGGAGGCCACCAAGGTGGGGACTGCTGTAGAACAGAGACCTGCAGGCCAGCCTCGCGGGGGGGCTGTGGGTCGGATGCAGGGGCCCTGACGTCATCTGGACTGTTCAGACGTGTAGTGACAAATGCTGGCAGGGGCGCCAGGTACTGGGGCCCTGACTTCATCAGACAGAGACTGTTGCAGATGGCGTCCCCTTCGTGTGCTCTGGAGACCATCTGCAAGGCCGGTCCCAGTAGGCATGCCCTCATGAGGCGTATCACTCCCTCCCTGGAGCATGTTGTGACTCAAGAGGAGACAGGCTGTGCACTCACTGTGCCAGCGCCTTGGGCTGCAGACCATGTGCAGACCAGGGCCAGGGCTGCAGAAGCCCCACACCCAGAACCAAAGACTGGGCCCCCACCTGACTATCTGCCAGGGGTGGCCATGCAGGCTTGCCCCCATGAGCACACCCAGCAATGTGCTTCGGGGTCTTTTTCTCTGCGTGCAGCCCGAGCACGAGGCGCGATGGCAGCAGGCACACAACCTGCTGCATGAGCCCCCTAAGCAATCCAAACCATTGTTGCAAATCCGCTTGCAGATGGCAGGTGCACTTTCCATTTGGAAATGCTCACCTCACTGCATCAGCCTCAGCCATGGAACCCATACCCTGCCCCTTGTCAAAAGCAACGTGACTTCACCCGCACCTGCCTGGCTGCAGACCATCCGCCAAGGCGAATTTCAGCAGGACACGCCCATCATCGCGATGACGGCGAATGCGTCTGATAAGGATCGCGACGAGTGCCTGGACGCAGGGATGGACGGCTTCCTGAGCAAGCCTGTCCTGAAAGACAGGCTTTCCGAGGCCATTTTGTCAGTCATCTCGGGGCGCCGCCAGTTCAGCGACAAAAACATGGTGGCCATCAAGGCCCTGGAACGCTTTTAGCTGCTCCAGCGCACTCAAGCTCAGCAGCTCTGGGGCCTGACTCTGTGGCCCCTGAGCTCTGGAGCACTTCTAAAACCTCTGGCGCAGACCCTGGAGCCAAACTCTGGACTTCCCAGGGCTCCACATGGAGCACAGCCACGCGCAAATGGGGGTGCACATGCGATTTTCCACATGGTCGATCGTCAGCAAAGGCTTCTGAAGCAATGCTAGCAGCAGAGCGATCCTCCATGGAGCGCCTTCATCCTACCTGGGGGAACCTTCACTCCGTGTCAGGACTGGTGCAGTTCTGGCCAAGGCCCTGCAGTCCGGTTCAATTCTGACTTTAGTTCCCCCCTAGTGAGTGCAGACAGCTAGCCCTGTGGTTGGGGGTGCTGCCAGATTCATGCTTTCGATTCTGTCGGCGTTCACAGCTCTGGTGTACCTCTGGCTGGGGCCCCTTTGCCTGGGGGCTGGCCAACCGCGCTGCAAGCTTCTGCAGCGCCTGACTGGGGTAGCAGTGACTACTATAAAACCAATTCTGCATGCTTGCATCCATTGGCATTGCAAGAACATTTTTGCATAGTCCGGGGGCGGCATTGTACTCCCGTGGCAAAACAGTTGAAAGCCCTCATTTAATTTGCTGATGCAAATTTATGCACTGTCCCTGCGCCTCCTCAGCTGCCTCATCTTCATCTGCTCTCATCCCCTTGAACCCCATTGTGCGGGCAGTTTTGAAATTGACATGTGCTTGCTCAGCTGGCACTGATCCATTCTTTCACTGAGACCCTTTAAAGCTGGCAGTGTGCCACCCCACGGTGGAAGAAGTATTCTTTGGATTAGATGATATTGGAGGTAAATCTAAAGTTCAGGGTCACCATGCTAAGTCAATCATCGCCTGAGCTCTTGCGTTCCGGTTGCCACTGAAGTGCTGGACATCAGCCGCGCATACCAACCACAGTGGGGCAATGGGTCCCTGCCTCTCGGCCTGCAGAGGAGACAGCTCCTCGGCCAAGGATAACGCACCTGCTGCAGCAAAGGAGAGAGATTACACCACCAGCGGTGGCCCCTCCCTGCAGAAAGGGTGAGCCTACAATTCATCGTAGGCCTGGGCAAGTGGATTGCATGTGTAGCTGCAGGCTGGCAATTAACTCTGTGGCACCATGCAGCGCCGCAGCGCAGCTTTGCTGACACAAGCATATATTGTATGCAAGACCAACATGGTTGTGGGTTGTTGCCTCTGGCAGACTCACTGCCATGTGGTAAGAATGCAGTGGTGTTTTTTGGTCCTAAAGTCATCCTTTTCGCGATGCATATGCCTCTTGCCTGGCCTGGCCTGCTTGCTGCCTGGCTTTGGTCAGCAGGCTGGGAGGACTGCAGCAGGCACATGCCATCAGGCACAAAGGGCTGCAGCGTACACAAAAGCGTTGCTGGCCCAATGCCTGTGCTGTGGGGGCCGTGCAGCAGACACACTGAGCAGCAGGCATGCATCGCCTCCTTGCTGATTTGTCCCGGTCACTGCGTTACAGTTGTCCAAGCCCCTCATCTGCTCCTCTGCTGTAAGCAGCCTGTGCAGCAGCCACATAGACCTGCAGGCAATCCGTCCACATGCTCCTGAAGTTGATCGCCCTGCAGACATTGCAAAAAGCACACGTACAGAGGGGGCGACTGTCACTCCAGCATCAATGCAGTACCCTTGACTGGGCACCAAGCTGTTTGATATCCTCATGTGCAGCCGGTCCAAGCACGTTTCAAGGCCTCTCATTTGTGGGCGTGAAAGGCAGGCGCTAGGGCGCTGCTGTGGCCTCTTGAGGCAGGCCGCCTCTGCGCTGGTGGGACAGCAAAGCAGCAAGCATGTGGGGAGCAGTCGTGAGGCACTCAACAGGCACCTGCTCCTGAGGCGACCAGCCTCTGTCTGCACTGCAGGCAGGCCAAGCAGCAGACCCACAGGGTGGGCCTGGACGGCACCCACCAGGCCGTGCGTCTGCTGGGGCGGGGCGCCGCCGGCGAGATCTGGCTGTTCCGTGATGTCAAAACCCGTAAGATGGTGGCGGTCAAGCTGTTTGAGCGGCCCCTGGACCCTGGCGCTGTGTCTGCAGTCCTGAGGGAGATCAAGGTGAGCTTGGCCTGCCAGATGGTGGCAGTAAATCTGTGCTGACATTGTGTCTGCGGTTTTAAAAAAATACTGGGCGAGCAGCGTCTGCACACTGGTGGCCAACGCACCATGAGAATGGCTCCTAGACTCTGGCGTCAGGGGCGCCAGGTCGGCTGCATGGTGGCGGGCTTGCAGGGGCCCGGTGGGAGGATGGCTGTGCTCTGCTGCTGATCCAGCTGGAGGAGTGGTCCAGCCTGCTTGGCCTTGTGTGGTGTTGCGTCTCCCTTGTAAAGCATCTGAGCTGATCAGCTGACTGTGTTCCCTCTTCCCCATGTTGCTGCTGAGCTCACAGATCTGGAGCACATGGAGCACCACATCCCCAGCAGCCCTGCAGCCACTGCCCGGCTGCTGAAGGTTGTCTGGCTGCTGCTGCAGATCCAGACTGAGATCTCTGAGGGGCACATCAACCTGATAAAGGTGTATGACCTGATCTTGACACCCACCCACCTGGGGCTGGTCATGGAGGCAGCAGAGGGTGAGAGCCGTGATGTTGCATGCTGGAAGTGACACTTTAGGTGCTGTGTCTGTTGGCAAGGCACCACCACTGCCCGCCTCTTCCCTGGACTCAACTCACATGGCAGCAATGGCAGCAGCAGGCCACAAGCTCGCCAATCTGGTGCCACAGCTGCTGCCTGTAGCTGCTTTCCACCCCTCACCAACAGTCATCTGTTGGCTGTTGTAGGGCAGGAATCTGTGTCTGAAGCTGCCGCTGGGTTGTCACGCATGCAGGTGGCAGCCTGACCAGCTACGTGGCAGACAAGTTCCAGGACATCGACCCTCAAGGGCTCATACTCAGCGAAGACGAAAGCAGATACTACTTCAAGCAGTTTGTGTCTGCTGTCGCCTACTGCCACAAACACTGCATAGCACACAGGTGGGCTGCCTGTTGGCTGCTGCAGTATACATCCTTTGGTTATCCAGCCTCTCCCTCTCTAAGAGCAGCACCAGGGTCCTGAATGAGAGCCATGACATGCTGCAGAGACTTGAAACTGGACAACACGCTGCTCGACGGCCGCAAGCCAGCCTGCATCAAGGTATAGTGAATGCCAGCGCATGCTGCAGATTTCAGCCTCTTTTTTGTTGCTTGCCAATGTATTGCAGTAGATAGCTTCAAGGACCCTTCCTGTTTTGCAGATCTGTGACTTCGGCTTTGCCAGGGACTGGACCAAGCTGGACCGCCTGTCTTCAAAAGTGGGGTGAGCCCCTGTCTGTATGAACTCCTTGGCCAGGGGTGGGCAGGGGACTCTGCTTATGACATAGCCCGGTTGTCAGTGGGTCACAGGTCTGTCTGTGTGGCTGGCACAGGCTGCCGCAGCAGGTCTTACATGCTGAGCCAGGCATCAGCTGCAGTGCTTTAGAGAGCAGTCCTCTGCCACCATCTCCTGCAGCTCTGCAGGGATCTGCTGATGTTGTCTGCCCCAGTTTTCTGAGTGCATGGCCCTTCAGGAGAAGGACCTTGCTGCCATCTGCAGGACAATCGAGTACATGAGCCCTGAGCTGCTGCACAATGGCCACGAAGGCAAGGACGGCAAGACGAGCCCCTACGACCCCCGCAGCACAGGTCAGGTGGCAATGCACACCACTGGCTGAGTTGTGTTGCATGCCACAGTGATGTGCTGCCAAGATCAGCTGCCAGGTCTGGTTGACCACCGGCAGCTTGCAGAAAGCTGTTGCGTTGCTGGCTGAGCCTGCATCTTCTGAGCCTGCCAGCCCTGTAGCCTGTCGTGTGGCCTGTTTGTGCACCTCTGCGCACCTGTCTGTGCAGCGCTGGGCTTGATGCCAACCCAGCATCCAGTCCCTGCACACTGCAGATGTGTGGGCAGCAGGCGTGATGCTTGTTGTTGCGCTGTGCGGCGCTTTCCCCTACGATCACACACAACACCATCACAGGAGCATGCAGGAGGCAGAGCTTGATGTGTGGTGAGTTATGGGGGCCTCAGCTAGATCTGTGTGCTGCGCGCATCCACTGTCTGCCCGGCCCATCCGCACCAGGCAGCAGCGCACTGTTGAGCAGTCATCAGCGGCACCCCTGCATGTGGACACCTTCTCGAGTACAGCCATTCAAGCTTGGTGCAAGGGAGCCAGATGGAGCTGCGCACCAAGAGGCAGTGCCCTGATGCTGACAGGGTGCCTGCCCCTGCCCTGTGAGACGCATTCAAGACCTGCCCAGTGCTGCATTATCATAGCCATTGCAGAGAGTACTTGAGCCCCGCCCTGCAGCTTGCACCCAGCCTCTACCCCATGCAGTTAACATCTGCCTACTACTGCAGAGCCAGTCTTGAGCCTGACGTGGTATCCTTGCCCTGCAGGATGCAGGAGACCACCATGCGCTGGCGGGAGAGTGAGTACATCAAGCACAACATCAACAAGGTGGGCAGAAACTGCACCACCAGGGCGGTCATCCTGATGCTGCAGTGCCCACTTGCAGCCATGACAGGACATGAAGACAGGGAGCGCCACCCAGACCTGCCTGCATGTGGAACTCCATGCCAACACTCTCCATCGCGCGATCTGCATGCCCCGGGCATGACTCCTGGGGGCTGTTGGGCTGTCCCGCCGTGGATTGCGGCGGATCTAGCATGCACAGGAGAGCTGCCATCTACCTGCTGCAAAACTGAGGGCCCCCTTGACCCAGAGCCCGAGTGAGGACATGACTGTCTCTGGAGTGCCAGAAGCCTGGCGCCTGATGATGCCCCTCCGTGTGGGAAAGCTGTGGGAGCCTGGTGCATTGTGCAGCAATTTGATTGCAAACTGAGATGAGTTGCCATGTGCACCTGCAGCTGTCCCCTGAGTGCCAGGACCTGCTGGACAAGATCTTCCAGGTTGACCCCAAGCAGCGCATCACCCTCCAAGACATTCAGAAGCATCCCTGGTACACGGCAGCCCTGAGCTCCTCCTACCAGGGCAGCTGGGACCAGCTGGAGCAGGAGCAGCAGAGGGTGGACAACCACATCCACAGCAGGGAGCTGGACATGGTAAGGATTTGCTCGTATGAGCGGGCAGGTTTGGGTGCTGGGTGGACGTCTGCATCTCCAGCCAAGGGTGAGGTCTTGCCTGTCGCTGCTGGCCATGTCAGCATGTTGCAGCAGCCCTGTGTGATGGACACAACTGGAGGCTGGACATGGCAGACCTGAGAGGTCTGCCTGCAACTGCAAATTCAATGGGGTTGTGCAGTGCAGTGTGACTTGTGCCCTATTGAGCATGGGTGAGTCTGTCATGTACAGCTGCAGCTCATGAGGTGCTAGCTGCCTGAGCCATGCAGCCCACTCTGGGTGACCCTGCTGGAGCCGTCGCAATACCGCCTTGCCATGTACTAGGGTGCACGACATGACATATCTGACCTTGGCCTGCCAGCTTGCAGCGGCTGGTGGCACAATGTGCCTTTACATCCCACTGATGCAGTGGCGCATCTGACGATGCGCTCAAACACTGCAGGAGCTGGTGGGAAGGCGTATGAAGAGGATTGAGCAGTTGGTACAGGAGGCCACCACCAAGCCAGCTGAGCACAGCCACTCCGTGCGCCCACTTCACACCATGAGCCTGAGGCAAGTATGGCTACCTGCTGAGAGGGCCCCTCTGCTGTGGCCATCAGCTGCTTACACATTCTTGCTTGACATGTGTGCGCATTTCCTTTTGCTGCGCCTGTCAGCCTTGTAAGGCCGCTAACGCATTGGCTGGTCCGCCTCTTGCGATCCAGGACTGTAAGGCATTGACATGTCTGTCCCCAGCATGACCTGTTGTGATAAGTACATGAGCTGCCTTCAGGCCTTGGATTGCGTGTTATGCAGGAAGGTAGACGGCCAGCAACATGTGGACCTTACAGAAGCCTCAGTGCTTCAACAGGAGGGCAGCCAGCACAGGAGCCAGTCTGGGCTGGCCACAAGTGACAGCGGGACAGGTGTCAGTGGCAAGCCTCTTCACGGAGCCACTGACCACACTCTTACACCCAACAACATTTAGCGACCAACACACACTTCAGCCATTCTTCAGTGAGAAGCTTCCATGCAAGCGTTTGAGAAGCACCCCACGCAATCAGAAGTCTGTGAATTTAGGTACTGTCCAGTGTATCTGCTGCCTCCTGTGCATCCTTCTGCTCTGCCTTTGCCCTGTGAAACAAACAATGTCAAATCTGGGCTTGTGACCCAACAACATCTGGCAAATGCTAGCTGCCGCAGCTGAGGCTCACAAAGCCCTGGCCTTGAAAGGCTTCCTTGCAAGCGGGGTTGCAGCCAGCAATAGGGCCAGCAGTGCTCCTCAAATGCCCCACCGTCGAATGCCAATTGCATCGCTCTCTCTGGACTCCACATCCTGCTTGTCCTCCTTGCTCTGGCGCTCACCAGTGACTCCTAGGTCTTCTTTAAATTCCTACAGGGAGCAATGGACATCAGCGCGGAGCTTATGGCAGTAAGCAGCCGCATGAATGCGTGCCTGTACAAACTCAGAGCTGTTGCGCTTGGCCTCGGCCTCCCTGGCCTGGTCTTCTAGAGTGCTTTTATTGCCAGCCTGCAAGCAGAAGGAGTACTTGGCCAGCTCCAGTTTCAATGCAAATCAAGGCTTGATTCTGTATGTCAGCTCCGGCAGCTCTCTTGTATTAGCTTTCAGGGCCATGGCACAGGCGAAACCTGGCACCACTGCGGCTGCAGGTGGCACCAGATGACGAGTTCACTTTGAGCTGTGAGAAGTATGCTTGCCCGTTTGTATTGGGGATCTACGGCTCTGCTCAGAAGCCTGGAAGGATGGGCACCGACAACTCTGACTGGCAGCGTCCGGCCCTGACAGAAAGTGGGCAGGCGGTGCTGGGACATGCTGCTGGCCATCTGATGAGACTTGGAGTTGTTGTGGGACAAAGAAAATCAGAGGGAATCTGAATGCTGGGCCTTGCTTCATGCAAAGCGAGGCCGAGGCACTTGACACAGAGGGCTGGAGGTGAAGATTACAGCACCGTTAGGTGCGCTATGCTGCTGTCGGCTCTTTGTCTGGTAGGCATGACGATATCTTGTCAGGCTGCAGGCTCAGCAGCAACATCTCCTGCTGCATGTGCTGCAGCACGATCTGTGCACCACCGTGCTCTGCTGTTTTACCATCCAAGAATCAGCTGACATGAGCCACAGGCAGGTGCAGGAAAGAGCAAGAGTGATCTGCATGCTGCAGGCAGATAGCTCCTCTGGCAACAAGCAGGTGCAGGCAGCACAGTCAGGACACGAGGCAGCAGGCAGGAGTCAGACCTTTCAGCCATTTGGTGGCGCTGGCTGGCACTGGGCAGGTCAGCATTTCTTGCACTGGAACTACTGTGACGTGTCATGTGCTGGCCGTGGCAAGCCATGTCACGCCTTGGGCCCTTAGGCATGGAAGCAGTGCCTGGTCTGTTTGCTGGCCAGAAGGGGGAAGGCACCTGGCCCCAGCAGGATTGGCTGTTGCAGCAATCAGCCTAGTGACTTGTCCTTCCCTGACGGCTGCCAAGGGCCAGGGGAGCTTCGTGCTACTCCTCAAAGGCAGCGCGGGTCCCATCCTTCCTTGTGCTGTGTGGCGGCCTGTCGCTGCTCTTGCAGAGGTGCTATTATGGTTTTATGGATGACAGGGACCTGAAGCTGTGATGGAGATGTATGCGGGAGGTTCTGAGCCTGGGAGGTTGAAGCAGCTCCAGCAACAGATCCACACAGTCGCCTTACCTTGAGGCAACCCATTCATCTGCCGCTGACATGGGACACATGTGCATCTTCTGCAGGCAACTTTCGTTCATTCTGTGGCGGGGCATGCTGCATGGCTTGGAGATACTATGACTTTGATGCCAATTGGGACAAGGTGTACAAGGTATGGCAGGGCGATGCAGTACAAGATGTGCTCGAGCCGGATATGGAGGGAGTGGTGTGAACGGGCATATTACATCGACACTGCTGGGCATAAGGTCCACCCCACTTGGCACCGGGGGGACAGTCTATGGCAGTGCAGCAGAGCAAGCTGGTGGCCAGACCGTAACTGTGAGTTCGCAAACAATTTGATGCAAACCGAAAATGTGTGTGAACAGCTGCTGGCTGCAGTCAGGCGCGGTGGACTTGACATCACCCTGGAACAGCTGTGTGGCCGCGATGAACCCACTCAGTTATGGCAGAGGGCCTGGGATGAGTGTGAGCGTCGCTGCCAGCCCAAAAAGGGGACCCTGACTCCCTTATCCTCTACGCAGGCGAAAATTCTCTTGAGAGAGCCCATGTTGTGCTTGCGAGGAAGTTGTTTCCCGAGGAGCAGATAGCAGTTGCTGTAGCTCTGCGTGAGGATTACTATAGTCGTGTCTTCCTGTGCAAGCAACATGTAGTATCTGACTTCTCAGGATACTGGTGGGACAAGCAGGGCGTTCCAGAAGGTGCATGCCCTCAACCCAATCCGTCCAATCTGCATCTGGTGGTTGCATAGCAGCCTGCTCTTGAAACATCCACATTGTATGTCAATTGTGCACCAAACACCCTCACATGGTAGCGTGATACTGGAGTGACCACCAGTTCAGCACTGAGCCCATGCTACTAGCCAGGTGCAGGGCTCCTTTGGTGTATTTGAGCTTTGACCCCACTGTAACACCTTGAGCTCGGTTTTGCTGGTTGGAGGACTCGTGGTCTGTCGACTCTAGGGCGCTATCTGTTACACCATTGCAGGCACTTAGCTAATAGTCTGAGTGTTGTGTTGTCTGAGTGCGAAATTTGACACGGCCGTCTCTCCACCTGCTGATCTCTCACCCCTGACATCGACGTTACACTGCAAACTGAGTGATCTGATCAATGGCTGTTAAGGCGCAACTGTGCAGCAGATCATCCATTCAGGTGGGCTCATGTGTGCTGTCCAATGCTTGAGAGCTTTCCTAACCAGGTCAGCCCTAGCGGCTGCAGGCTGCACCATGCCGCATTCAGATCCTCAAAAAGAGAAGATGCCAAAGATACCACTTCTCTCAAGCTGCTCTGCAGCAGGTGGACACCACCGGGAGCAGATGTCGGTGCATGCTCTCAGCTGAGCAAGCTCTGCAGAGCAAGCTGCTGTAATGCGATGAAACATGTTGGGAGGCCTGCTCAAGACACAAAGGTGACACAGGTAGACATACTGGGCCAGCAGCACATGTGGTATCGATGCATGCATCAGCCCCGCAGACCTCTTACAGGACAGCTCCACCTGCATGGAAGCAATGTTCACCAATCCCTCCACGCTGCAGCTGAGATTCTGGCTGGCTGATTCTGATGCTGCCTCACATAGGGTGCTCTGCAGCTCTTGGATGGGGATCAGAGAAGCCAGTGCTGTGTGGTTGAGGGTCATGAGAGGGCCACAAGAAATGCCACAAGAAGATGGACGTGTGCAGACGGGCTTCTGTAGATGAGGGGATCCAGATCCGGTGCTTTCGCCCAGGCCACCCCGCACAGCTGATCCCGAGGCACAGACTGTCAGATGGCAGGGGTAGGCCTGACCTATTCAGCCTGCTGCTCGACATTCAGCGTCTTAGGCGCCCGGAGATCTCAGCTGTGAACTGGTCGCACCATGCAGGCCATGCACTCAAGTGAGTCCGCCCTTAGAGTGGGCCTCTCACTTATTTGTGGTGCTGCCCACCTGGGACCAACAGCGAGCGCTTGTGGGGTCTGCAGGGGTCTTCAGGACGGGTACAGGGCTGCGCACACAGCAAAGGTGCCACTCTCTACCTCAGCGCCAGCAGCTGACCATCCAGTGAGTGGCTGGGGGACCCTATGGTATCTGTGATGCTGCATGTGGGCAGTACCAGACACAGCCATGGTCTCTGCTCATCTCCTGCTGTCTGCATCATGGTGCCCCCTTCTACGACGGCCACAAGCTCTCAACTGTGCGTCAATGTCAGTCAACTTGCCCCGTCACAGTGGCAGCGCAATGGCGGATTGCGCCCCTGCCAAACTCACTCTTGCCCTCCTCTGCAGGGCCCGGTACCGCGGTCAGGGCACAGACCTCAGCAAGGTGGCTGCCTTCAAGAGGCACGAGAAGGACTGCGGGTCCTCAGAGCTGCAGGTGGCCGCCCTGAGCGCCCGGGTGACTCAGCTGACTAGCCACCTCCAGGAGCACAAGAAGGACTATGCCTCCAGGCGCGGCCTGATGGTCATCCTGTCTAGGAGGAAGGCTTTGATGAAGTACCTCTATCGCTGGAACAGGTAAGGCCACCTCCCTGCAACAGTCAGCTGGGGAGGTGAGGGAGGCAAGGCGGGTGCTTACACATGAGCGCAGCTGCTAGCGCCAAGCTGCTGCCAGTGCTATGCAGCATGGCCTGTGCATGCTCGATGGCGCTCATGGTCCCTCGTGTTTGAGCAGGCTCTTGTGGGACCCTTCACCCCAGCGACAGGTAGATGGAGTTGCCTGACAGAGTTAGCAGCTGGTGAACATCCTAGTGCGAGGGAACAAGGGTAGGCATCAAGCTTACCTTACCTCCTGCACGCAGAATGTTCTTGTCGTGTGTTTTCTGCCCATGTTCATTTGCAAAGCCAGGTGACCAGGGCAGACCCCAACGCCACTGGGACAGGTAAGGGCTCCTTCATGAGGTGTCTGCGCTGGTTGGGCAATGGGACAAGGGCAGGCGTGTCTCTGGTGCAAGCGGTCTGCGCCGGTGTGACACATTTGCGCACGGAGGTGGAAGTTGGAGATGAGCCCTGGCGAGCATTCAGACTGTGTTGCTGGGGTGCTGGCTCGTGGCTGCTCAAGTCACATACACAGTGTGGCCAGCTTGACTCGACTACTGGGTGCTTTCCCGTGCAATCTGAAGTGCGCACAGCACTGGTTCGTTGAGACGACGCTGCCAGTAGTGCATGAACTGCCTGTGGTTGTGTGACTCTGTGGCATGCTGAGCAATGAAAGAAGACGAGCATTGTCACACTTGCCGCAGGCCTGCGTATGACAGGTTGATCAGAGAGCTCGGGATTCGGCCACTCAAGGTGCAGGCCGGTAGGAATCTGGTCATCAGGCTCACAGAGGTGGGTGCTGTGAAATCCATCTCTTGGTATTGCATCTTGCATGCTGGAGCGTAATGCTGAGACAGCTGATGCACCAGCCCTCTGCTTGCTGCTTAGACGGCTCTGCGTGCTGCTGTGCAGAGTGCCGTCCCAGAGAGGCCTGACGATGCGTCTGCTTGAAAGATCATGTCTCTTCTGCCTTGACATCCAGTGTCCTTCTTGTCACATCTGTCAAATGCATTTAAAGGCTGTCTAAAGGCTGTTGTTGAAGACTGGAATGGGCAACATTTGCCAGGTTCAGAAGGTTTGGGGGGGTGTGAAAGGGGGGCAAGCGTTCACCCTCTGAGAAAGAGTCCACCCCGACGGGACATGAGTACATTCCAGACAAGCAAGGGGCACGTCTGCTGCGCATGGGGAGCAGCGAATGGAGGCAGGAGAAAGCTGCAGTCATGCTGTGTGCTCCACAAGGAGGGCTTGCAGGGCTTCATCTTCAAGACGCATGCGTTCCAGGAGCTCGCTCTCATCATAGGGGTCTGTGGCATCAGGGGGTGACCTGCGCAGGATAAGCAACTCAGTGAGGAGAACCATATATGCAGCAAGTGGGACAAGCCGGTCAGCTGGTGCTGCAGTGCAGAATGCCTGCTTCCAACATGCAGTCCAGCCTGACTGGGACTGCAGCAACGTCAGGTATGCCTGCAGACACAGGTTGCAGCAATGTGACGTCAGAGCGAGGCAGCCCTGCCTGATGGGGACACAGCAGGTGCGGCAGGCCGCCTCACTGAGCCCGCAAGAAGGGCTATGCCTGCTGCTGACAGATGGCCCAGCACAGCGAGGCAAGAATGCCACATACAGGGCGGGGTGCAGCGCTGCCAGGCAGCCCCGCAGACTGCAAGTGTCTGCAGACAGCGGCCTCACCACGCTGTTGCTGCGTCGTGCTGCACTGAGTCTGCCTGGGCCTGTGCAGCATACATCCTGCGCAGCAGTTCATCTCCCTCAGCAATTGCATCGCTGATGGCTTGATCCTCGAAGTCTGGCTCCTGCACAGCAACACATCTTGGCAATTCAGATATACATCAGACACTAAAGACTGCGCTCCTTACGTCCGATACCTGCTGTCTGGCCCCCGACACAGCAACCTGGGCAATGCAGACAAGCTCCAAAAGATAAGCAACGTAACAGTGAACAGCGATGGGTTGGGTGCTTATCAGTGTGCTGCCTGGCCAAAGCAGAGGAGGCACATTAGGAAAGATTTGAATCCACCAAAGCACCCCAGATGGCTCAGTCGTCATGATCCTGGCAGCAGTGCGACAGTGATGCCTTTGGGCTATGGAATGTGCACCACCGATTGCAGGACCATAAGGGTGGGACTGAAGCGCTCTGTCTCCATCGATTTTGCCTCCCAGCTCAGCACATGACGCCAGTGCTGACATGGCGGCCACACTGTTCCCTGGCGGTATGAAGGTTTAGCCGCACAGCACATTTCAGACGGCGCACCTTGTCTGATTGCTTCTGCAGCGCCAGCTGCACCGCCTGCTGCTGGTCGCTGGTCAGCAGCACGTACTGCGTGCTGCCGTCAGGGTCCTGCAGCAGCACGGCCTGCGGCCCGGATGCGGCCAGCATCAGGCCCAGTGCAGCACTACTGCTCCTCCTGGTGGTGAGCGGCGTGCCAGCCTGCGTTGCTGTTGCGACCTGCGTTGCCGGGCTCTTTACAGCCCTGCTGCTACTCTCAATGGTGAGCGGCAAGCCAGGCTGCTCTGCTGAGTGGGTGTGGGTCTGACCTGCCGGGCTTGAGGCTGTGCTGCTGCGCGGGCCCGACTGTGGCAGTGGAAGTGGCGGCTCTGCTGCACCGGGCGTTCGTGGGGCAGTGCCTGCTTGACAGCCCCCGCTGTGCTGTCCAACAGACAGCGGTGCAGCACTGGTGGCGCCTGCCAGATCCTGCCCTGCCAGCTCCATCCCCAGCTCTGTGCTAGCCCCACCCCGCAGGCGCAGCACCTCGTGGGACTCTGAGTCCTGCTCGCGTGGTGCACGGCTGAGCATATTAGGTGCAGGGACCTGCCTGGCTGCAGCAGCAGTGGAATTGGACTCCTGCCCAGGCGCTTCCCCTTGCTGGCCTCCCCTGCCAGCCGCCATGTCCAGATGGACTTGGACCGCAGCTGCAGCAGCAGCGGCCTGCATGGCCCCAGCAGCCGCAGAGTCTGACTCTGGTGCATCCAGCGCTGGCCCCGCCGTCTGCTCGTGCCCCCTGGCAGCTGCCATGGCCTGCCTGAATTGGGCTGCAGCTGCAGCAGCAGCAGTCACAGCGCTGCTGACGGCAGGCCCTCCCTTTACTGCCGAGTGGTCATTAGCAGGTAGGGGCAGCAGTGTATGGGTCACCAAGGGAGCCTGGGCCAGGCTGCCACACAGCAGGGGCTGGCCTGCCCGGCTCCTTCTGGCAGCAGCCTGTGCCAGGGCTTGCAGCCTCTCCAGATCATGGTTGGCCAGAGCCTCAAGAATGGCAGAGGCCTGCATGGGCCCCACGCCCATGCCTGATGCACTGGCAGCGACCCTAGCCGGCGCTGCTCTGGCTGGCTCCAGCTGTGCGGCGGAGGACCAGGTCTGGGGCTGCGCAGGCTGGCGGGCCCCACAGCCTGCCGTGGGCGCCGGTCCTTCCCTGCCAGTTGTTGCCTGCTGATTACTGACAAAACCCCTGCTGGTGGACCCAGAAGGGTGCTCTGGCTGCTTCAGACTACCTGCCGACCCTCGCAAACCCTCAGCAGCCGCAGCAGGACCAGGGGTTGGCAGCCGCCCTGGCTGCAGAGCCATTCTACCAGCCTGTGCCACCCCATCTGCAGCCTGTCTGAGGCCAAGTTCAGCCTCTCCCGCAGCACTGGCACCAGCAGCTGGTAAGCTGGGCCCCCATGCCAGGGGCAAGCCAGCAGGCCGCAGGGACCCATGCTTCCCCTGCCTGCACGGTGTGGGCCACAGGTATCAGTTCCAGCCTTCAGGGCGCCCGCTGCAGGACCCATGTGGCCCCCATGGACAGATAGCGTGTACTGACTCTTCAGTCCTCTGACACAGGTGGTAAGCACGCAGGGGGTCCGCTGCCAGGTAAAGCAAGTCTATGACACAACAAACATCGACTGCTTCACAGCATTGCAACGTCAGTCTGCCACATCCAGATGGTGACTCAGCAGACCTGAACCTACCTGTCCCCAAGCTCCCCCTTTGCTGCACACAGAGGCTCTGCTGCGCCTGCACTTGTCCCAGGCTGCAGGTCAGGGACCACCACACCGCAGACGGCAGGCTGCAGGGAGCCAGGCACTGCCCCCATAGGGTCCGCTGTGGCTGCACTTGCCCCATGCTGCGGCTCAGAGCAGGCTGTGCTGCGGATGGCAGCCTGCAGAGGCTCCGGCGCGCCCACCACTGCCGCAGGCCTCTGCTCACAGACCGTCATGCTGCTGAGGGCAGGCCGCAGGGAGCCAGGCACCGCCCGCAGCGGCTCGAGCACGCCCACACCTGCCCCGAGCTGGGGCTCAGAGAGTGCCATGCTGCAGATGGTGTCCCCCGACTGGTCCGTGTCGTGCTCGGCGATGGGTCCGAGAGCCCCCGTGCTGCACAGGTCGCTCAGCGCCACGCTCTCAAGCACAAGGCGGGCGTCTGGGCGCAGAGCGGCGGCAGCAGATTCTGGGCGCAGCCCCAGGGCTGCTGCGATGGAGGCAGCCAGGTCGTCCTGGCGGGCCCAGCTGTCACTGCTCTGCAGCAGCTGCTCCATGGATGTGGTGCTCAGCGTGGACAGGGGGTGCCTACAGGGAAGGGCAGGCAAGAGCCTGAGGGTCTAGGCTGCTCTGCAGGAGCTGCTGCTGAAAGTGGTGCAGGGGTCACGCGGGGGGTCACCTGCAGAGAGGAAGGCATATGCTCCAACCTGCTTGACTCCACTTCTGGGCTTCGCAATGGCACCCCAGAATTGCTCGCTCTTTCCAGAATTGCTCGCTCTTTTTGTGCCGCTCAGGCAGTGGGCAAGGGAATTGTGATCGGCCCAGCACAGTGACTTCCTCAGGAAGTCGAGCCTAGTCCTCAGCATCAGCTGGAGCTGCTGAGCCTTTCTACCCCTATACGCAGCAAGCTCTCATGGGCTAAGCTAAGGTGCTCCATGATCACCTGGAGTCATCAATTGCATCTGTGCCACAACTCGCAAGTCTCCTGCATGACCAGGCCTGTGGATAGTCTACCTCTGGACAGCATTGTCACGAGGTCTGCATTGGTTCATCATTGATGGGCAAGCATGGGACCATGCACGCGGCAACAGCCACTTGACGGCTTTGAGCTGGCGAACCTGGTATGTGCATCACTGCTTGCATGTCCTGAGCAGTGTCCATGTGCAAAAACATGCGCATGTCCTGCTCAGCGGCCTGAGCAGCAACACCTCAACTGGACTGGGGCGCCCTGGCAGCAGCAGGCAGGCCTGACATCTGCGCCGGCTTCTGCAGTTCCTGAGGGTGTTCCTTACCACATGCAGCTGCAGACTTCACCTGGACCGCGTCGGCCTGGCAGCAGCAGGCAAGCTCAAGGCCGGCGCTGGCTCCTGCACGTCCTGGTTCTTGAACAGGTCGTCATGGCTGCCCAGGGCGTCCTCCTCGCTGAGCTCAGCAGTGGACATGAAAGGGGCACTGTCATGGCTCGCCAGGCGACCATCGCCACAAGTGACCACCAGGCGCTCCAGCCCCAGGGCAGCAGCAGCTGTGCTGCCCTCGCTGGCAGCTGGGAGCTCCTGACGCAGGTGCCTCTGGCTGGGTGCAGAGCCTGCCTCTGCCACACACGCACCTGCCGCACACACACTGCTGCTGCTGCTACCTGCTCCGCCAGCAGATGTCTGTGCCTGGTGAAGGCGCTTCCTGCTCTCGGGCAGGCCTGGCTCTGCACCCTGGTGCACAGCAGGCAGCCTGGGCTCCTCTGCAGCGCTCCTAGCGCCACAGGCCTGCTCAAGCAGCAGCTCTCTAAACAGGCGTTTGCGGGCGTTGCTGCTGCCCAGCCGCTTCCCCAGGTCTGGCCCAAAGTCGGAGGTGCGCAGGCGGGCACCAGTGGCAGGGGCTTGAGCCCCCATGCTGGCAGACCGGGCATGCACCCTTGGGCTGCCCTGCTTCAAGCTGCCCTGTGCCGCCTCGGGCGCAGAATGTGGCCGAGGACGGGGCAGTGCCCTGCTGCCCGGCCTGCGCAGCAGCAGCTGCTCTGCTGCTGTGGGCAGGTGCCGCCACAGCCTCAGCAGACGGTGTTTACGCTCCAGCGTGGCAGTGGCAGCAGCTGGTTGTCCCTTAGGACCCTCCTCCAGCACCTCTGCAGGGGTCAAACCCCATCCAAAGATGCTGGGGGATGACTGGCTACGCACCAGGCAGTGCCTGGACCCCCTGCCTGCCGTGCGATCCTCCTGCTGAGCCCGCAGTGTGGCGGCAGGCAGTGTGGCAGCCGCTCCGCCCTCTGCCGGAGCTTCGGTGCTGCAGCTGCAATAGGGCCCCATTGCAGGCTGAGACTTGTGGGGCTGGCTGCCCGCCTGCTGCCCTGCCCAGGCTTTGCGGGGTACCCCACCACTGCCACCCATGGCAGTTTCACAGTTGGGCTGCCAGGCCGCTGGCTGCTGCCCTGCCCAGGCGTCCTGGGCCAGGCCCCTACTGGCGCCCACGGCAGGTCCAGCCACCTCTTCCTGTCCAGGCCAGGTGTCCTGGAGCAGCCCACTGCATCTTGCCGGAGAGCCAAACGGGGACGGCACAAAGTGCCCGCCATCCCCTGAGGACATCCATGCCTGCCAGCCCTGTTGCTGCAGCTTGCCACCTTTGGCAGAGGCAGCTGCAGCAGCGCTGCCTGGTGGATCCATGCGCTTAGCAGAGGTGGCCGCCGCAGTGCTGCCCGAGAGGCCTGCAGTCTTGAGCGAGGCACCGACTGCTGGGGTTGCAGGCTCCATAAGGTACTCCTCCACCATGCGCATGTGGTGCCCACTGCTCGGACGGCTTCTGAGGGAGGGGCTCGCACGCTGCTGCAGGCTCATGTCCCTGCTGAGGCTGTCGATGCCCAACTGCAGGCTTCCAATGTTGGCCTGCATGCTGCCCACCTGCAGACCAACAATGTACAAGTGGATCCCCCTGTGGTGCCCAGCACAAGGGAGTCGTCGCATGGGTGCCACTCTGGCACCCACGCTTCTGCAGGCCAGCAGCTCCATTGCCTGTTGCATGTGGGTGCCTCTTTGGCGCATGTGGCCGAGCTGTGACCTTTGTAAAGGATTGCGAATTGTGGGTTGCTGGCTGGGCCTCCTGCCCAAGGTCCATGGAACACAAGGGCATCAGAGACCACAACAGATTACAGCCTTGGCAGAGGAGCTCAGCACATGCTTGGCTTTGCCAGGTACATGCACTGCACTGTAGTCGCTCTGGGAGGTGCCCACTGCTGACTGCTCCTGTCACATCATGCCAATGCAATAGAGGGTGCGCAGCAGCAAAGGCCAAGTTAGCAAAGATTGTGTAGCAATATGCTCCTGGGAGGTATAGAGTGTCACCTGCTGCTCCATACTCTCCATGAGAGCCTGGATGTCCCCCAGCACTGAGGTCACGTCAGGGCTTGCATCAGGCGCCAGCCTGCTGTCCACCTCTGCCGGGGCGCCCCCAAGGGTGCCTGCTCCAGGCTGTGAGCTGTTAGCTGCGGGGCTCTGACCCTGGCTCCCCTGGCATGAAGCTGGCAAGGCTGCTTGCACTGGCGTAGGGGGTGCCTGCCGAGCTGCTGCCGCCTGCAGGGTGTCACAAGCTTGGCTGGGGTGGATTGTAGGTGCAGATCTGCTGCTTGAGCAAGCCATATGGCAGTCATGATACAGCGTGCCCCATGGACCCAGGTGCTCTACAGGGAACATGCATGCGGCTGGCCTGCCTTCCTCCAGAGTAGCATCTTGCAGCTGGCTAGGCCCAGCTCAGAGCAATAGTGCTGTAAACAGTCCCGCCATGCAGTAGTTAGGCAGATTGTGCAGCATGAGCACTCGACACACTAGTATACAGTGGCTGCCTGCAGCGCCCATATGTTTGCACCCTGGCCCTGAAATCAGGGACTGCAGTGCAATCCAGCATCGGGGCAACAAGGAAGCCTCCCGCTAGCTCATCATGGCAACACCACAAGCAACAGCACCACACCAAGCCTGGCAAGCAAGCTGCCCTCCCTGCCCACAGAGAGGCACTGTACCTCCATGGCAACGCATGGCGAGGACTGCCCCCACCTGCAGTGCCTGCCAGGATGCTGCCATCCCTGCCCACAAATGGGGCACTGCGGCCACCGGAGGCACTGCTGCTGGTGTTGCTGCCGAAGGGCCACCAGCGGAAAGGGCGTGGGATGGTGGGCTGCTGGTGGCCGCAAGCCGAAAATGCTGCAGATCAGGGGGGGGGTCTGAGGACCACCTGCTGGACGAGTGTGCACCTGCAGGCAGTGCCACACTGCATCAGCAGCAGCCAGAGCAGTCCAATGTGTGCCATGGTCATGCGCAATGCCTGGCAGTAGCCAGGGCAGTGCTCGGTGGCAGCTACTGCCTGACCTGTGCACCTGCACACAGTGCCATAACGCATCTGCAGTGGCCTGGCAGAGCCCTGCAAGAAGCAGCAGGGGCGCAGTCTTGCATAAGACTGTAGCTGGCTAGCAGCACTCAGGGCAGGGCTCAGTGGTTGGTCAGGATGCGCCTATGTGAAGGCTCCACAAGGAAGCCTCGGCAGGGGTGCAGCTATTGTTCAAAGGACTGACCAGTTGAGGACGCAAGCAGGCAGTTGACTCACGTGGCAGCCTAGAGTTGCTTTCCTGCCATGCTTGCTCAGGAGCCTCAGCATTCAGCGCTGAGGCTCTGCGGCTGCCGACTGGAGGCCCTAGGGCCGGCGTAGCGTTTTGCTGGCTTGCAGGCTGCCCCTCGCTCTGTTGCATTGAGACATGAATGGCTTGCATCAGCTGCAGCAAAAAGACACTCCAGGTGCTCAGCATAAGAGCATGCCCACAAGCACTGCCATCATATGAAGCTAAGATGAGGGCTACAGTATTGAAATGAAACATCAGAACTGGCAGCCACCCAGAGCTGTCACATGACGCGAATGATACCTTGAGACCACAGGCCTTGGAGGAGCTGATATTCAGCGCAGCCCAAGGCTTGAGCAGGCTATCTCAACACTCTGCTGCTTCTGTGGCAGGTGCCGTTACAAAATGCCCTGTCCATGAGCTGAAAGCAAAGCTGGCATGCTCACCATGAGATCATTGAGATCCAGGTCATACCCAAAGCCCTCTGTGGTGTCCAGGATGTCTGTGGGGACATACTGCTGCAGAGATGCATCCATCAGCCGAACCTGCATGCATGAGGCCAGGTGGGAGCCAAGCAACCCTGCACGCATGCAAGCGGGATGCATTGGCTTCAAAGTGTGCAGCAACACCACCTTTTGCGCCAACAATGCTTGAACTTGCCTGGCGCTCTGCTGTGCTGTTATTGGCCAATCGTCTCCCAGCAGAGGGGGCCATGTTCACGGGCTCAGGAGCCCGGAAGTGCTGCAGCATTTGCATAGTGGCAGTCAACGCCAGCAACCAGCAGTTTCAGACACCTGCATTGAGCTGTTGCGCAGCTTCCTCTCCATCCCCGTCAAGAGTGTCTTGCAACGGTGGATCACATCAGGGCAACAGAGCCTCCCGAATAACAAAGCATGGGAGGAAGACAGGAAAGCTCAATGCAGGCAACATGCTTGGATGGACAACATTACCAGAACAAGCAAGCAAACTGGCTCCATGGTGCTATTGACGCTGATCTGCAGATACCTGTGACTCCTCCTGGGCCACCTGGCCAACCCCAGCTGAAGCATTGGTCATGCGCTGCTTCCTAAGCTCATTGCTGCGCTTGGAATCCTGCACAGGCAGGCCTGGTCAGCAGCTGAGGATGAACTCTATCCACAAGCCCAGTCAGCTACGGCAGGAAGTCCAGCTTGCTGACGGCGGCTGACACAGACCTGCTGGCAGGTACTGAAGCAGGCAGTGCAGCCTGAAGGGCAGATCGAAGGGCACTGCCTGTCAGACACCCTGTCAGCCTGATCACCACCCTGCTGCAGGCAGGCCAGCCCAGTAAGCACAATCTTTGTTCTGATTTTCAGGTCTGGGACAAATTGTGCTGGGCCCCACAAGTCAGGTTGCGTTCTGGGGTCACGATGCTGCTGGGGGAGGTCTTAAGCCCAGAACGTAGGTTATAAGGCTGCGCACCTCGCTGAGCCTAAGCACCATTCTGCTGGCAGGCAATCCAGCTCACAGAGTGCATCACAGATTTCAGTGCCCATGCGCCAGATGGTGCCCTCCAGGGGATTTGGCATCAGACGATTGCTGATGTGCAAGCCCAGAAAGACATGACAGGCACTACAGCCCTGAATGCGCAGCAGCCAGCACCCACCTCACGCTGAGCCCTGATGGTAGCCTCAATGACAGTTTGCTCATCGTGCTTCTCCTGCTGCCTCTCCTCTGTGCTCTTGGGTCCCCGAAAGGTCACAGCAAACTCCCGTTTGCAGTAGGGGCACAGCGCGTTGCGGCCGCCAGGCGACTTCACCTGTGCGACAAGCTCAGGATGCGTGGTATGGGGAGGTTGTGCAGGGCTCCTGGGCTTGACAATGATCAAAGCACAGCACAAGGCTGCTCGGACACTGACTTTGCCTGGCATACTGCAGAGGCATGCAAGAATTGCCCTGTTGATCCAGAGCTCAGCACAAGGCAGCACATGACCAAGACGGCCTCACTGCAGGATATCCCAGCAATGGCAATGACTTACTTGCAGGAAGCACTCTGTGCAGATGCTTTTGGAGCAGCACTGTGCCCTGTTGAGCGCTGGGTAGAACAGGAAGCAGATGGGGCACTCCTCCAGCTGCAAGCAAGCGAGGAGGGTCCTGAATGTCTGACTCCTGCGGCGCAGGCAGGCAAGCCAACTGCTCACATCATGTGTGTCGCTGTCTGCGCCTGGGAAGCAGGGAGCGAGTTTCTGCGCCTGAATGAGCTTCTTGAGCTTGCGCAGATCCACATCGTTATTGGGATACAGGCCTGCAGTATGCAAGCTGAAAGTGTCAAGCTCATCGTCTGACCCATGCATGAAGGCTGCCTGTGTAGCCTGCAGGAGCACTGACAGATCGAGCATGACAGGCATCATCTGTGCGGGGCTTCAGCTGCCAGTAGGCTGTGCATATTGCCTGCACTGCTTGAGCAGCAGATGCACACGGCTGTTACAACGCTTGCATGCCTGTGGGGGCAAAATAGTGTTCCCTCTTTCTGTCCGGGACCTTCAGAAGGCTGCGGAGGCCTCGCAGCATCTCTGGGTTAGCGTGCAGGCATGCCGGATTGAGTGGTTGTCTGCTCCACCGCCGTGGGCAGCTCTTCAGCGGTGGTCACTGTTGACTGGAACAGAACTTTCAGCCTTACTGCTGAGCACAAATCAATGACCTTGACAGTGCTCTGAAGATACTTTCATACAAGCTGCAGCCATGTAAACGATGAACAAGTGACGTGGGTCTCTGACGGGCTTGTGCAGCCTGGATGCAGCCTGGAGAACACCTCACGCCAGAACTTGTGGGGCTTGGAGGGTGGGCCGTGATTCACACCTGCCTGGTTGCTTTTAGGCAGGACTGCCAAAGGAAGACCGGTGTCAAGTGATGCAAGTCGCCAGGTGCTGCAGGCCCACTCCTGTCAGCAAGCTGCTGCTACAGTGCCCAGCAGCTGGCTGACAAAGTACAACTCGCGGCGTCGACGGCGCATCGTGTGCAGCTGCTGCGTGATCTCTCGTGCCTGGAGCAGGGGTACGACAAGTCAGTCAGATGTTGCCAATGCCATCACATCCGGAACCCATTTGCACTGTTGAGTCATGCGCTGCTGTGATGGTCTGTTGAGGCAGTATTTGAGTAGCACTCAGCACGCTGCCCCCTGAGCTCTCACGTCAGGCACCGTTGAAGTCACGGCTGTGCTCTGAATGATGCTCCCGGCGACTTCACAGCCACAGCCCACCTGCCGCTGATTTGCAGCCGCCCCAATGGGCTGCAGCACCTGCTGCAGCAGCCGCATCTGCTCTGGCGCAACTATCTGCCGCGCCCAGTGCGGGATCTCCAGGATGACTGGCTCTGGACGCCCTGCATCGCCCCTGTAGTTGGCACCAGGGCCACTGCGGTTGTCACAGCCCCTTGCAGCAACCTGGGCTGCTGGCACATGCACGCCCGGGTGCTGGACTGTGGCGTTGCCCGGGCTGGCCTCGCCGCCCTGCACACGCAACTCAGATGATCAGCTGGCGCTCTGACTGATGCAGGCTTGCACATGGGCTACCCCTGGCTGCCATGCACAAGGTCAGCATGTCGTCACGCCAGGAGCCGTTGCTGCTGATGGCAGCCTCACAGCAGAGTGAGCTGCGGCTTTTGCAGCCAGAGGTGCGTGCTGACCTGCTGCCTGTAGCCCCCTCCAGTAGGCCAGGGTCCAGCGTCCACCATAGTCACATCGCTATTCTGAGTCTGACGGCTGCCAGCCAGAATGGCAGCCTGGAGGCAGGAGGACACAGGGGTGAACATGAAGGCAGCCACAGGCAGGACGGGACAGAAGGCGTAGAGCAGGTGCGAACAGGCACAGGCTTGCTAGTGGGGTTTGGACGCTGGGTGCAGAAGACATGCGCTGCATGCAAGGAGCACCGCTGGAGGGTGCCATGCAGTAGGCACCAGCAGGTAGGCAGCATACGTGCAAAGCAGCACTGCTGGTCATGCATTGGCTCCTGCGGGAGAGCGTCCGAAATGTTTCCAGCGGGCCGAACACAGGACAGAGGGGCTGACTCACATCTGCCAGGACATTCAGCCCCTCAGTCTCTGGGCCTCCATCAACTCCCCCAGCCCACCTGCATGCCGGCCACCAGAGGTCAGCCCATGCATGCAGACCTGCTCTCTCTCGTTGCCAGAGCAGCCTTTGCATGCAGCATTTGGGGCACCACCTCAATCTGCTCAGTGCCTGGCTGGTGTATCGCTGCTGTCCCTGACAAAGAGCAACTGCTCCTCCGCCCTCCGCATCCAGAACTGTGCCAGCGGCCTCAGCCAGGGCTGCCAGCAGCCAGCACGGGCATCATGCAGGGCGCCCATGTGAGTGGTGGCACCCACCTGGGGCTCTTGACCTGTTCCATGATCTGCTTGGCCAGCTCCCGTGCCAGCTTGGAGGTGGCAAACTCGGTGTGCCCAGGAAAGGCCACCCTCATCATTGTGTCGAGCACCAACTGTACCTCAGGGTCCAACATGCCTGCACAGAGGGGGCACATGGTTAGTGCAGCGCTTAGGGCTGCGACCGTCACACACCGCCAGCTAGCACCCCCTCCACCTCAGGGTCCGCCTGCACATGATGAGGAGAGAGCCAAGTTGGTTCATGTCATAGGCTGAGACAGGCACCTCAGTGTCCAGGTGCACCTGAGGGTCCGACATGCCTGCACATGGGGGAACACCTCAGCATCATGACGTCAACACCCGTTAGAAGTTTGGGAAAGTGCCTACGGGCAAAGGCAGAGATCCATGTGGCTACAAATCTGTCCAAAGAGCAAGCCGCACATTGTGTATCAGGTCTGGTTCTGACCAGGATCTCAGGTAAGTGTCTGGGCAACCGTGCAGGCCAGCTGGCGGCCACCAGGAACCTCCTGAGACCTGCAGTGCATGTTCAGGCAGAATACAGCCACAAGCTGTGAGTTTCTCACCTGCGGGTGGAGGTTCTGCGATGGGCGCCCTGTGCGCCGGCACAGACGCTGCATCCAGGTCCGCCGCCAATGCATCTGGGTCATCTGCAGGCAGGACAGGGCAGCGTGATGTCGAGCACACATGCAGCTTGCTGTACAGTCTACCTGCTGCACTGAACCCCACCCGTCCGCCCATCTGGGAGGTGCACAAGCAACACAGGCCATGTTGAGTTGAGGTATGACGGTGACACTGTGCGTGACCCACGTACCATGTCCGGAGCTCTGTAGGTTCCCCTATAGGCAAGCAGGGGGCAGCACATGTTGGCTGCATCAATCCCTATTGCCAACCCCTTGTCTGGCTATGTGCATGCCTGATGTCAGCAAGATGTGATCATGCATCCTCATAGGGTCCCTCTCCCAACATGAGGGGCAACAGGCTCTTCAGTAGCATCAGCAGGCTCACCCAGGGAGGGGAGCGGCCCGCCCTTGATCAGCCGGTTCAGCGCAGCCTTCAGCTGTTGCTCCTGCAGCTGCTCCTGCATGGCCGTGCACTCCAGCCTGTGCTCGTCCCAGTCGTCTCGCTGACACTCCCGTGAGCAGTAGTGCACCCGCTGGCACCCGCTGCAACGCTTCATCTGCAGCAGAGGTACACCAGGTGAGATGGCCAACTGCAAAGTCCAGCAACCGTGCGATGACGGCATTGCACGATGGACGGTGCGACTTGCTACCTTACGGTGTGATAAGGCTCTGATGTCAGTGGCCGACTTACAGCAGGCATAGCTGAGCGACCACTGAGGCCCCTTCCCTGCTCCTGGGCCAGCTGCACGGTAAAGCTGAAAACAGGCTTGTCAGCTGGATGCGGCACCACCGGCCAGCCCCTGCAGCAGGCTCATGTTCCCCCCTCCACAGTCACAGGCATGGCCGCACAAAACGCGGGAAGGCTGCAGCATCAGGCAATGTGGTGCACGCCTGGCCAGTCACAAAAACACATCAAGGTCCCTCAGCAGAGCTGTCATGACATCAGGCAACCCAGGGGCATGCTGCAGCCACTCACTCATCCAAGTCGTGGCGCAGCGGCACTTGACGCAGGCAGCTGAGGGCGCGACAACTCAGGCAGAGCTGAGATCACAACCAGCTGGCACAGGGCTCACCCGAATCATGGCGCAGCCGCACTTGTCGCAGGCAGCCTGCGGGCGCATGCTCTCGGGTGCGGCCATGGCCAGGTGCTCCCGGATCACCCGCGCAGACGGGGACCCCTCCATAAGCTTGTCATAGCTCTCCTTCATCTTGTGCCACTGCTCGCGCTGGCTGCCCCGCAGCAGGCGGTCCGCACCCCACTTCTTCAGCGTCTGGTTCTGGCTCCTGCAGGGCCAGGGCAGAGAGTTGCACTGTGCCGCTGCTTGCATTGGCAGTCATGAAGCGGTGCATGCTGCACTTGTTCAGACCCTGGTCTGGTACCCTGTAGAGCAGGTTGCAGGCCGCAGAGGGCTGCCTCCACTGCAGCCAACCCACCCCAGGCCTGCACCAGCGATTTGCACAGCCCGCTCGAAACTGCAGCTTGCTTGGAACCCTGCTCAGGAAGGTGCAGCCTGGGGGTCCCCGCCCAGACCGGGTCCAGCATAGCACGCCTGCTCAGCACTTCAAACATGTGGCTCCAACAGAGCACGCCTGCTCAGCACTTCCAACAAGGGGCGCCAGACCAAATGATGTAGAAGCGCCTGCTGGCGCACCAAGCACTGGTCTCAGCTTGAGACCCCCTTTAGCTTATACAGCAGCAGATGCATGTGTGCAGTACTCAGGCGTCAGTAACACAGGGGCCACGTTCAGACTGACCCTGTGCTGGGCTTCCAGCGCAAGAATGTGCAATGTCGATGCCCACCTGAGCTTGTGCATCAGCGACCGCACGTGAGCAATGTTGAGGCTCTTGCCCGCCTCCCCATTGAACCAGCAGGTCTGCAGCAGCATGGCCGCCTGCCAGCCCACCACCTCGTCGCTGACCTGTGCGGCTGCATTGATCGAGTCCTGAAGGTGCCTGCAAGGCAGAAAAAAATTAAAGAAGGACCTGGCTTGCTTGGAAAGCAGCCACCGCTGCAGCAAGAGCTGTCAGTCCAGATGATGCTTGCAGAGCATGCTGCCAGATATGGCCCCGAGCCTGACCAACAGAACCATCCATATATGAACCATTGCCTGGCTGCCACTGGCCGCAATGTCTCCCAGGCAGGCTGCCATGCTGGCTGCTGTCCTGCCATGGCCACAGCGCTCAGCACCCAGAGCTCAGGGCTGCCTGCTGACCCTCGCAGCCCACCTGCCATAAATGCAGTACTCCATGCCAGCCTCCTTGGCACACTCAGCTGCCAGCAGGTGGGGCAGCGCGTCCTCTGTGAAGGCAGCTACCAGCTGCCGGGATACGCTGTGCACCTCCTTGAGGGCCTCGATCTTGTTTGCGCTGTGGCGTGC
>JAAMXJ010000076.1:221799-291608 GCA_019693375.1 Asterochloris erici
CCCACCCCCTGCCACCCGCACACCAGCATACCAACACCAAAGGCAAGCATGCATTCTGAATCAGGACATGCTCTGCACCTGTTCAGTGCCCCAGCACCTTGTCTGGGCTGAGCGAGGCCGCTCGCTGTGCAGGCATGACACAAATATGATGTTGTTTCACAGCATGACTCAACGACTGCCACATCTGCATCCAACCCCCAGCTAGCACTACATGCAGCTGCAATGGACAGGTTGGAGCCTTCATGGAGTGCAACTCATCTGATCTACCAGGGTCTGCTGCAGTAAGGGCGCACCACATCACAGGCAAGTCAGCAGAGCAGCCAGAGACCTGCTCAGGCTTGGCTGCCCTTCTCGGCTGCAGTGACCTCTTGTGGGACAAGCCTGACAGGCCTACGACAAGTTCTGCTGCTGCAGCAGGGGCATGGCCTCTCAACCCATGCCAGGTGCTGGGGCAGGTGCACCTGCTGCCCTTATGCCAGCTCGAGTCCAAGCCCATGACCAAGCAGCCGTGGCACAGCCGGCCTGCTGCTTGGACGCCAGAGTCATACTCACAAGTCATGACGGCTTCAGTCGCCAGCACAATGCATGCATGCAGGCACTGCTGAATTGGGTAGCGCACCTGAGCATGTCATGACAGGACCATGCCGGCTTTTGGCACAGATGCATTGCGTGCATGCAGGCAGGGCTGAACTTGCCAGCCCACCTGCCACTGCATATCCACACATGCAGCACAAGGACAGGCGCACAGCATGCATGCCAACACACACGACAGAGCCAGACAGCCGACCTGTCGCTTAATCTCCAGGCGCATGCGCATCACGACAAACTTGAACTCCTCAAAGGGCAGGTTGTGCTGCTGGAAGGCTGTGACCAAAAAGTCCACGCCTGCAGGCTTCTCCAGCTGCCTGACAAGGCGCTCCAGGAGGCGCACGTCCTCTGCGCTGCTCTGGTGCTGGAGGTGGCGGAACCAGCAGCCCAGGGCAATCCTGCAGGCAGGTGGGGTGGCAGCTGCAGAGGAGTGGTGCAGAGCGGGGCCACGCAGTGACATTGCACCTCCTCTATGGAGGGTGGTGGTGGGCTCAGCAGCCCCCAGCAGTCCCTTGAGCAGGAGCAGATGCTGCCTGGGCCAGGCGGCAGAAGCCGCTAGTTGCTTGGCGCAAACTTGCAGGGAGGTGAGAGCAAATGACCAGTATACGCATCCTCTGTGATCCTGTGATGCTGCAAGGGCAGGACAAGCCAGATGGTGAGGTGTGGCCCTTGTGACGTCGCTGTAGTGCTGCAGATGTGGCCAGCGGCCTTGCTCCGAGAGCAGCCTCCTTCTGACTGAGACTGCACCCTGAGCAGCATGCCTGATTGCTTGAGAAAGGAGCGTCTTCAGGGGTGCCCACACCACCGCAAGGTCTGGGAGCCTCCTGCACGATAAGTAGACAGCATGTACGGCTGCCGGCCCCACCTCATGGCCACAGACAGGGGCATGTCCAGGGGCTCCTGCCCTGTGTTCATCTCGGCCAGGGCTGAGGTCCTGATCTCTGAGAAGCGCCCCGAGGACAGCAGATGCTGCCGCAGGTCCCAGGCCCAGTTGCTGCCCAGGCTCCCTGCGTAGTACATCCCCTTGATGCAGTCGGCCAGGAGCTGCTCCAGGCTGCCCCCACCGGTGCGGTACTTCTGCAGGCAGGCAGCGCAGAGATGGCCATGTCGGCAATGGTGCGGCTGCCATTGACATGGTCGGCCAGGGGTTGCTGCAGGCCCCTGCCAGTGCAGTGCTTCTGCAGGAGTGCAGAGCAGTCTCCAAACCCCACATGTGCAAAGGCACAAGGGCAAAGGGGGGGCCTGGAAATTCCAGATGCTCCAGGCCACCACGGTGCACTGTTCCTTGCTAATGGGCCTGGGGACATCCCATGTAGGCAGACAGGATCAACATCCTGAAGCTGTTCAATTGGGCAGCCATCAGCTGCTCCAGGCTAATTTGTCCAAACCAATGCTGCAGGGAGTACCCCGTATCTGCAGAGGCACATGGGCTGCAGGAGTGAAGGTGGTCAGCACCAGCTGCCCCAATCTGGCCCTCCAATGCAGTCAGGCAAATGTAGGCCTGCCCTTCATGCAGTCAGCTGTCAGCTGCTGCAGGCAGCCCGTACCATGCGATACATCTGCGGCTGGCAGGGCAAGCAATTTCAGCACCTGCGTGCAATAGATTGCGACCATGCAGCTGCAAAGGCATCATGCATGAAATAATGCCAGGTGGCGGCTGTGAAAATCATCACGTGCTTGTGGGTGAGTCAGCCTGGCAGCTGGGTCAGCCGCCGTTAACGCAACCCAGGTCAGCATGCCATGCACATAGGCAGAGAACGAAAGGCATGCAGGCAAGCAGCCGTCAAAGGTCCAAGGCATGCGTTAGGCAGCAGTTGCGGACCCAAGAAGCAAAGCAAAGGTGGCTCGCTGGAGCCCTTCACCCTGGTGGTGCTGGGGGCTCTGCCTTCTGCCACTGACTTGTGACTGTTGACTGTTGACGGATCAGGATGCATGAATGGCAGGCTGAGCAAGGGAGCGTCCCTCCAGCCTAAAAGATGCTTTTCTGTGCAAGGGGCTTGCAAGAGCAGGCTGTGCAGGCGCATTCACCTTCCAGCCCTTGACCTGCAGCTGGTAATTTTTGATGAAGTTGTCCATGCGAAAGGTGCGCTCGGGCTCCGGCAGGGCCTCAATGTCGGCAATCATGTCCTGCTGGAACCCGCGGGGGAAGCGCGCCAGCAGCTCGACCTCCTGCGGGCTCTGGGTGCCTGCCATGACAGGCCTGCGCCTGCAGCTGGGGCCCCCACTCCTTCAGCACCTGCATCAGGGGCACCACAGGCAGGCTGGGCCCTGGCATGAAACTGTGTGCACTCTCAGGGCTGTCGGCACCTGCCATGGCAAGTGTGCACCTGCTGCTGTGGCCTGCACACCCTCGACACCTGCATATGGGCGAGGTGAGCTGATCAAGCCCAAGAATGAACTGTGTGGGTTCTTGGGGACTGGGCTGCCTGCCTCAACGAGCCGGCACCTGCAGCTGCGTGCCCCTGACGCCCTCAGCACCTGAACAGCATGGGCTGTGCTGCTCTCCCTCTGCGCGTGCTGGAAAGGGAGAAGCCTCAACCATGCAAAAAAGCAGCTCCTGCCACCTGCAGCTGCCTGGCCGAGTGCCTGACGTGAACACCAGGTGTGAGGACACCCGCCCACCTCATCACTGTTCCGACATGACCAAGGGGTTACGTATGGCTGCCTGGGAACGTCAGCAGGGCCATGCTGTGAAGCTGGGATGGCACAGCAGGGTGCAGGAATGCACTGCTGTCTGGTACTGACCAAGGCGAAGGCAGCTACTGCCTGTGCAGAAGGCGAAGTCTCCATGCAACAAAGTGGCACAAGCGAGCTCTGCAGCCTGATCAGCCTGCTGTGTCAGCTAAAGGGCTGGCGACAGCTCCCAGGGAAGCAAACGACACCATTTCACGCATCGGCAAGCCCTGCCTGCCTGCCAACCTTTGACGTGCCCCCGGCGGATGCACACAGTCTGCCTGTACAGTCTGTACGTCGCTCTTGTGGCGACTGGGTCGCAGAGTACAGCCAGCGTCCTTTGCGAAAGAGGCTGGTGGTTGCCCACAGGGGCCACGCACACAAGGAAGGTCAGGCAGGACAGCTGTGGCCATGGCCTATGTGGGGCCAGCTGGCTGGGTGCCAGGCATGATGCAGGCTGGCACCGCTGCATTTGTACATGGCAGACAGCACTACCCCATGGGTTACCTGGTGTGCTGTCCCGCACCTCCCTGCCTGCCAGGAGTTCAGGCGCAGGACTGTTGCCTCATGCTCTGGGGATTTGTAGAATACGCCCTTGCCTGCAAGCTGCAGGCTCACGCGGAGATCATCGTGCCTCCAGGCGGCCCCTGAAGAGCTGCAAGCGGCTGGAGCCTTTGCGCGTGTGCAAGAAACTCAAGTCCTGCACCTGCCCAGTTCTTCTGCCCTCTCTGTCTTTCACTGAAGGGATGCTGCAGATGTTCGCAGCGCGCACAGCACTTCTTGTCCCGAGAACCTGGGGTTTCTCTTGCCTGCAGATCACCTGCCTACTTTCGGGGAAGCTCTTATCCCATAGCTAGGGACCCGGCCATCTTGTACTGTTCCCCGACCCCAGCAACACCCGCCACATTGCTCTGTACATAGTCTATCCCGTCTGCAGCCATCTGCAGCCACGCATGCATCAAGGCTGCAGGTGGTGCTGACTCCACTGTCTGTGCAACCACACAGGCGCCAACACAAACAGGTGTGGCTCTGCCACACCACCCATTGTTGGATCAACCCCAAGCTCTGCAGCTAGCACAAAGGGTGCCTGGCAGTCCTCTCTTCACTCCTGGAAAAGAGTTTTGTGCCTGAATGCAGGGCCGACTGATCTCGTGGTGGAGAACACACCATGGCCCCAGCTCTCCTCTCCATCAACACAGGCTTGGGTCTGACTCCTGGGTCCCTGTGGAGACGTCACTTCGCACCCAGCTGCAGGCCGGCACAGCCCTGTAGGACACGGCGCCGGCAGCATGGTGCCTGCGCGACAGCAGAGGCGTTGAAGAGGGATGCAGACAAAGAGGAGTCGCGCAAGTACAGAAGGAAGTGAGTGGGCAGGCATGCATGACAGCGAATCTTGTGGCGGTAGGGAGCTGCCAGCCTCATGTGCTGAGCTCTTGATGGCAAAGTTGGAGTCCATCAGTCCTGTGTGACAGCTGCTGAGACTTTTGTGTTGATCTGCAGTGTGTTTGATGCTGCCCAATGGGCCAACCACCGTAGCACAGGTCGGTACTCCAGGCACTTGCTGAGCATGCCAGAGGTGAGTTGAAAGGGACTGGATAAGGTGTGCACCACTTGGGGCATCTAAGCCGTCAGCCACTGGTTGGGCGCCCCATGCTTTCCACGTTGTGCGTCCTGCTGCCTGCCCTGCTGGTGCTGCCTTCCACTTGGCTGCATTCTGGGTCTGCCAAGGTGCAGTGCTGCACAAGCATGGCCTGACCCTTGTTGTGTGCCTGCAGAGCAGAATAGTCCAGAGCTTGGGGTCTCCAATTGCGGCAGTGCTGCTGCTGTCAATCAGCGTGGCCGTATATGAGACCTTTCGGATTGTGAGGCCATGACTTCATCTAGATGTGGAGCATTGTGATTGGACATGCAGCATCTGCCCTTGTTCCGGATGCAAGTGGTGGTGCAGAGCTTGGCGGTACTGGTGTCATGCAGCTGTGATGCGGCATTCTGTGCTCCCACGGTGTTGCATGTGGTGCTGTAGGTTCTTGTCAGGCTGCTTTCAACCTGCTGCACTGATGGCATGCTTTACGAGCACAAGATCGCATGTGGCGCTGCAGAGCTTGGTCTCCAGCGCCTGCCATAACGGCATGCTGTGCTTATTCAGCGTCACGTCTGGTGCTGCAGAGCTTCCCCATCCTCCCAGATGTCTCGCTGAGTGCCAAGGAGCCCTTCAGCCTGACCAGCTTTGCCCTGTCACTGCTGCTGGTGTTCAGAACCAATGCGTAAGTCTTCAGCAACCTGGGCATGTTGTCTTCCTGTCTCCTCGCTGCTGGAGGGTTGTGTCAAATAGCCTTGGGTGTGCTTGGCTCCAAGAGTGTTGCTCCCCTTCTCAGATCTTGTGACGCTTCTTCGAGTTTTTGACTGTGCCATGGCCCCCACCATCAGTCTTCTCCATTCAGCCAGCAAGCAGAGCTCTGTACCCCAGCATGCACTGCACACCTCATCTCTGGCTGCCTGCACTTTTGGGAGCATGCCAGGTGCCTGCAGAAGTTACGGTCGCTGGCTGGAGGCACGCAAGCTGTGGGGATCTGTCACCAACAGGTCTCGTGACATCGTCCGCCAGGTGAGATCCCCAGTCGATTCCCTGTTGCCATGTGTCGCAGAGCAGCATGCCTTGCGCAGCTGCTGTGTGCATTGCTCATGCTCAGTGTGCACCACAGTGAGCGCGCACCACAGGCTGTGAAGCTCATGTCTGCACCTCAGGCGGGTCTGCCTGCTGCAGCACGCTGTATGGCTTTGAGTGGCTGGAGTCTCTGATGTGCAACTTGTCAAGCACAAAGCCTCACCTGACGCACCTGTCCAGTTCGTGCTGCTAATTTGCTTGGGCCTTGGTGAAGAGGGCTCCCTGCATGCCCGTGCAAGCACAGCGCCTCCCTTGCATAGCTGCCCTGCATGCAGCCTGGGGGTATGTGTGGCCTGCTGCTCACCTTTTGCAGTGCATCCAGAAAAAAGGTCAAAAGAGGCCCTGTCTACTGCAGGCGCTCACCTACGCCAGACCTGGTGACCGCGTGATGCTGAAGGCCGTACCTGGCTGGGCCGCAGCCTTTCCTTACGTGCTCATGTGCCACCTGCGGGATGACAAAAATGACACTGATCTGCGGGGCCTCCTTAAGGCAAGCATGCAGGCAGGCCTGTGCCTGCCGGCCGGTGTCACAAGGGAAAGCACCATGGCAGCAGACACCAGGCTGCACTGGCAGTAAGACGCCTTGTTTGGTGCAGTGGAGGGCTGCTGCAGAGCTCAGGCAGCCATTGCTCACTCCTTGTGGTTCTGCCCTTTGACTGCCCTGCAGCCTGCTCTGCAGCACTTGATTGGCTGCTTGCCCCTGCTGCATCACTGCCTCCAAGATGCCTCTGCACATGCACGACCGCATCCCGCCCAAGTCGCAACTCACTGCGCCCGCCTGCCTTGGTGTGTGGCCCACCAGCCATGTCCCATGCCATGATCACACCCTGGGGCTGCTGCAGGGCGTTCTGACTCAGCAGGATTTGGACGCCCTCATGACTGCAAAGCACAGGCCCAACTACTGCCTCAGGGTCATGGGGGAGCTCTTCAATCGGTGCAGCTACTTGAGCGAGAATGAGTTTGTGAGGCTGGACACCCAGATGACGTGCTTTGCCGACTATCTGGGGGCCATGGAGCGCATCTTCAAGTCGCCTATCCCCCTGCCATACACACGGTGCGTGTCTGGACCTGGGCTGCAGAGAGTGGCTGTGCAGACTCAGTCTTGCAGGGCTGAGGCCCTGCGTATCTTGGGGCATTGTGACATCGCTCCCGCCTTGCCCACATGCCGTGCTGTTCTAGCGTGATGCCAAGGTGTGCAATGAAATATCCCTTCTGCGCCTCACGGGCTGTATGCCCTTGCCTGAGGTGCACAGCCCTCTCTGTGGCTTGGCGCTTGGCTCGCAGGGTTTCTTCAATCAGCAGCATGCTCTTCTCCCTCCTTGCTGCGACCTTGGTCTGCTGCCAGCTATGCTGTACATGTTGCTGTGTACGACTGGTTCTGAGCTTAGTCATCCCTCCGCAGACACACCTCCCGTTTCCTGATGATCTGGCTGGCCCTGATGCCCTTCAGCCTGTGGTCTGGCTGCCGCTGGCTCATGGTGCCTGTGTCAGGCACCATTGCATTCCTCCTTCTTGCAATCGATGAGATTGGCGTCCAGCTGGAGGAGCCCTTTGGCATACTTCCTCTTGGTGGGTGTTTTGTAATGCATGAGGCTCAACTCGTCCTCGCTGCCTGCATGCTTGGGTCACAGCCCAGTTCTGACCGAGCAAGCTCGGCACAGTCTGATCAAGGCCGTCCTCTGGCCGCAGCTGCCTGGCTTTGCCTGCTGTCGTTGCATAAGTCTGTGTGCAATGCTGCTCTGCAGTACTGTTGGCCCCTGCCTGTCCTCCGCATGCCTCAGCATAGTGTTGGCTGGCTGCAGAGGGCATCTCCAGCACCATCCATGCAAACATAGATGAAATGGTGTCAGACCGTAAAGAAGTCCTTGAGCTTGTGGCAGGCCACATTGACACTGACAGCAATGGCAATGGCAGCTCTGCCATGGCAAGTGGGCGGAAGAAGGGCTCTTTTGGGGCTGCGGCCCAGCTGGCGGACGGATGAGCACCAGCCCACTCTGGGGCAGCAAAGTTACACATCTTTGGTGCAGCTGAGATTTATGTCGATAGATTGAGGACTTCCATTCCCTTTCCCAGCAGGCCTATGGCCTCTTTGCATCTCCCGTAAACACAGCAGGTTCAAGACATTGCATCAGAGTGCATGCTGATCATGAAATGAGATTGCTTTACTTGCACACCGACCTCCACACTTGCAAGGCTTGCTTTCACTGATACTGGGCCCAGGAATTGGTCATGTGGGCAGGGGACATCATCTCAATGCTTGATGTGAGAAATGCATCAGCAGGGGCACCATCCGAGCTGACACATGGGGCAGCCTGCAGTTCGGAACAGGCGTCCATGCATTGCCAAAGCTTGCACGTCACTCTGGCATGTGCAGCACTTCAAGCCCCCTGGAGCCGGGCAGGAGCTTTTGCAATGCCAGAGGGATGAGGCAGTGCAGTACAGTCAGTCTGCAGTGGGCTCACGGGCATATGGGGCAGTATAGCACAAGCATCCTGCAGCATTGAGCAACGTGCTGGTGTGGGCTCACGGGTAGGTGATGACAGAATAGACTGGGCTGGCTTCGCTGCCCTCTACCAGCTTGTGTATGGCTGCACCCTCGCTGCTGTCAGGCTCCCCTGCCATGGTGCGCCCATAGACCAGAGGGTCTGAGCCATCAACGTGATGTTGATGGACCTGCAGGCAGCCAGCACCAGTCCTTAGCTGCTGGCGCTGTGACTGGCAAGGTTTCTCTGCCGCCGTGCGACCCCTCAAAGGTACGAAGTCTTCCGCATGGTGTTGATGGACAGCGGGTAGCACTTTGGTTAACACAGCAGTCCAACCATACACATGTGGCTTTGCACAGTTGATGTGTGCTCATGCAACCTGTGCATGGGGGCAGGACCTTTGAGGAATGCAAAGGGGTCACTAGTTGAGGCACCCTGCAGCTGCCAGTGGGCAGGACTGGCCCAAGCCATGCAGCCCAGCAGCATATACGCATCAGAAGTTGCTTCCCCTGGGCCAGCTGCCCCCCCACACTGCAGGACTCCTTGTCCTCCAGCAGTTTTCTTCCCGCAGGTGATGTGCATTGCCCAGGTCTGCTTTTGTGGCCATCATGACCTGCTCACCTCATACCTTTTGCCATCAATGACCATGCCTGATCTGATTGCATCTGTGCGAGACGCGAACAGATGTGCAAGTGCCTGAAGCTCTGCTGGGTTCACCTGCACAAGAGGGTGGGATATGACCTCCCAACCAGGGAGTGCCTGCAGCATTAGCTAAGAACCACTGCACCATCAGGCAAGCTTGCCTTATAGTTGGAGAACAGGACTTTCTGGGTGTTGTCAAAGACTAAAATTCGCCTGCAGTCCTGTAACTGCTTGGCAGCCTCCTCAATCGATCGAGTGGACATGCAGGAGGGTGTGTGCTGGGCACTTGCTGGTCAAAACTCTTCCAATGTTGACCTGCAAGAGCAGTTCGGTGCATGACAGAAGCATATGACGCAAGCGTTTCACTTGGGTTCAAAGGCCCAGCCATCATGTAGATCATGTGTCACAGCTGGGCCATCTAGGAGCAACCAACGCTCTAGCCAACTGCGCAAACAGCTGAAAGTGCCCAGGGTAAAACAGGTCCCAGGGTGAGCCTCACACGCATGTTGTGAGTGCTAGTGACGGTCTTTGCTGCACTCAGGGTGTGTGTGGTGCGGGACAGCAAGCTGAAGAGCCTCATTTGCTTTGAGCCATTTGCCGGCAGCATAGGCATGCTGATGCAGGAATGTTGGTTGGGATCCTTTGCAGCTCAGTGCAAGAACAAGAGCTGATGACTTTGAACGCTTCAGGTGAGACACGGCATCATCAAACTGTGCGCCAATCAGCTGCCCCTGACTGGACATGTCTCCAGGAAATCCCTGTGAGGCCCAGCAGCCCTTGAGAAAGCCATCCATTCCTTCCTGAATGTGGGGCGCCTGCTGCGGCTGCAGGGAGGCCGAAGTGATGCACGCTCGATGGGCAATGCTGGGGGTACTAGGTGAGAGGCACTGGCTGGCCCCCTCCCCTTCACCCCCTTTCACTGCTTGTGGGCTGCCAGGTAGCCTGCCTTGGGTCCACATGGTCTGCCAGATGTAAGGATAACATACCCTGCACAATCCCGGGCCTGCTGGGATCATTGGTGCTCCCGACTATCGCTGGTGGTCTCCACTTTCATGACACCTGAGCGCCTCCCAGCAGCTGCTCGTTGACCCTGGAGGCGTTTGCCACACATTAGCTCCCTGGTGCCGGCGCATCTGCGTAGGCTTGGCCACCCTAAATACTCAACCTGCTGCAGCAGCCTGTCATTGCAGGCTTACACATGTTTGCCACACCTCTGGGGCCCCGCGGCTTACTCTCCCCAGCAGATCGAGCTGGTTGCGATGCCCTGCACTGTCTGCTGCTGTGCCTGTGCAGGACTGATGGTGCCAGACCTGTTGGGTGCTCCCCTCATGCTGCTGCCCGAGCTGGTCAGCGCACGCCTGCTGCCCTTCACACTGGGTGCGCTGACGGTGTTGTTTGTGCCCGAGCTGATCCGCGCCCAGTACCGCCTCAAACAGCGCAACGCCAACCAGCGAGCCTGGCCCGGAGGGCTGCTGGACCCCCTGGGTAGGTTCTCCTCCTCATACTGGCTTCTGTGATCAGAGGCATGGCCTGCAGATAGCTGCCGCAGCTTTTCTGGCTCCAGTACGGACTGCCCCTGCTGCTGCTGTCCCACCGGCCACTGTGACACGTGCTGTTGTAGACAGCAGGCTGAGGTGTTTGCTGCTTGGTTTTGTGCCGATCTGGTGCACTGCTGTGGTCACAGACAGACTGCTTCTGCGTGCAGGCCTCGCCAGACAGGCAGAAGGAGATAGGCCTGAGGCAGCCCCGGGCCTGGGCGTCTTTTCCGCTTGGCTTGGCGGCCTGCCAGGGTGGCTCAGGTGAATCAGCAGTGTGCTAGCATGGGGATGGACTTGGCTACGAGGCAGCTGGCAAGCGGGTGCTTGTCTTTGTGCGGTGGTTTATCGCAGGCTGTCAGTTCCAACACATTTGTAGACCCAGTGGCGGGGCCACCTGCGCTGTTTTGGCCACAGGTGCATGTAGCATTCCTGGGGCAACCAGTCTTCTTCAAATTTGGTGTCGCCTGTGTGCAGTGGCGGCTGGTGGCTTACACAGCATGGCAAGACTGAGAAGGAGGTGCAGCAGCTCCAGACTGGCGAGCTCAGCACTGGGCGTGTGGCCATGTAAGACCTCTGTTGCTCTGTTACATTCCGCACTGCTTTGCGTGCATGTCTCTGGCATAGACAGGCCTCAAGGGTGATGGTCTTGACCACTTTCTGATCTGCCTACATGTGTGCTGCTGCTGCTTCTCCAGCAGCTCTAGGGATTAGCTGATGGGCCTGATGACTTGCAGGGTGTCCTTCATCGGAATCTACACAGCGTCTTCACTGACAGGCCGAGGCCCAGTCAGGTTGCTGTTGGACCATCTCTCGGACCCTGTACATCAGAATGCTTTGCAGACACTCCTCAAGTAAAGCTCCCACCCTTGCATGTTGTGCCCGTACACCGCTGTACAGTTTGTTGATGTGCGCTGATTGCATGCTGCGCTCCCTTTCCCATTCGGTGCACCACCTCTGTGGGTGGAATTCGATGGTAGGACCCTTGAAATTTGAAGTGTGCCTCAAAATTGCAGAGTGCTTTCTCAGCCAGACACTGCACACTCGCTATCACATGTTCAAGCTGAACAGGCATGCATCAGGAGGGATAGTCCTGACGGCTGCACAGGGGAGTCCGAGACTTGTCTAGCTACTGCAGCACGCAGTCAGCTGTATTTTGGCTTCAGCACGACATTGGCTCCTTGGGATGATGACTCTGATGCAGGACAGAGGCTGTCGCACCATCACTGCGGGCCCGCCTGCTGAGGTGGCCCTCGACCCCTGCCGCCGCGGTAGCCCCCCCTGGAGCCTCCGCGGTAACTGCCGCGGTGGTTCCCCCTACAGCAGCACTTACCGCTCAGCGAACTGCATACACGCAGGCATGGGACGAGCCCATGGCGCAGAGTACATTGACATAAACAGCAGCATAGCAATCTAAGCAGGGCCCACGGGGTGCCAGCACAAGGCTGGCAGGGCGTTGGTAAGCGGCTTGAAGATCCTGCGTAGCATGTGCAGCAGATCCCATGGGTGACGTTGCAGCGACGGCTGCCCAGCACAGGCCTGCCGGTGCCTTCCCAAGACGGTCCCCTGATGTGATGGTGGCATCCCCAGCAGCAGCGCCGCATTTGCTTCAGCAAGCGCACCCGTCACCAACAAGGGGCACTTAGCCTGCGTCTGTGGCAGCATGCAGCTGTCTACAAACAATGCTGCACGCGCGCCTGTGTCAGTGTGACTTCATGGTTTGCATGCCTCTCGCTGCACCTCTGCGGCGCTGACGGAGGTTGGTAGCGCACCTAGCGCGCCTTTGAAGCTGTCCGCGCAGTCACATCAGCAAGTGCACTTCACACCAAGTACGCACCCCAAGCCCAGGGCGCAAGCCCACCTGAGCTCCCCCACCCCAGTGGCCCGACCCTTGCTCTCCCCTCTCACAACTGTGTGCACATAACCCACCCCTCCCGGATGGACGCAATCACTGTGGCAGACGCAGTCCAACACGGCAGGCAGCCACGCCCAGATGGCAGGCCCACCTGCCCTGCCCGTCGCCCCGCCCCTCGCTGCCCCTCTCACGGCTGCCGCGGCCCCACCCTCGGGCACCCCCATCTCCGCGCTGCCTGACCCCTGACACAGCCTCAGCTGTGGTGGCTGGGCCCCGCCTCTGCCCAGCCTGCACAGCAAGCAGCATCTGCTTTCCCTTAAAAATTGTGGCCAGAGAGCGGTTCTTTGCAGTGGCATGCCACAGCCTCAGCAGGCCTGTGCCGCTGCCCACAATTCCAAACTTGCCCTGAGTTGCACAATGATGAAATTGCCTGAAAGCCCTTTCAGGCAGAAAAGACTCTCTGAAGCAGTGACATGACACAATCTCAGCTGCCGTGGCATGCCCCCACTGCTGTCCAGCATGCACAGCAGGACTACTTGCACTTCTTCTATTGAGACAGCAATCAGGCTTTGGGCAGGATGAGCTTCTGCAGATACTGCCACAGCAGTGCCATAGCGCAGCCTCAGCTTCATCCGAGGGACACTGAAGGGTTATGTGGTTGACGAACGGGCTCTTCAAGGCTCGTAAAGCTCAGCAGCCATGGCAAACACCAACTGCTGTCGCTGCAGGCCCGTACTGCTGCCCAACTTGGGTAGTCAGAAACTATGAATACCATTCCCGACTGGATGGCGTGACAGCTTGACATTACCTGCAGGGCCAGGTGTGCACATGGCGCGAGGCAGCGTGCCTGCCTTGATGGGGGTGCCTGTGCATCGTCAACGTGATAGACAAGCTTGCAGGCGTCTGCTGCTGTGCCTACACAGCCCTCACCCTGCCTTGGTGATGGCATGCGCCTACGAGCTCACCTGCTCTGCCTGCTGCTGCCCGCCGCCCCCGCTGCCGCCGCCATGGCTGCGCTCAGGGGCTGCGGCCCTTCCATAGCTGTTCCCTGCAGCAGGCGCCTCAGAGCGTGTTGCCTGCTGCGCGGGCTGGTGCCCAGGCTGCAGGGCGCGGGTCCCCGGGGGCTCCTGGTGGAGCGCCCCTAGCTGTGGGGACTGGTGATTGGAACCCCCATGCTCGCCGCCACCCCCCAGCGGTGCGCTGTGGGCTCCCCGCGGCTGCAGCTGTGCCCCAGCCCCAGCCCCTGCCCCTCCAGCAACAGCAGCCAGGCTGGGCTGCTGTTGCTGGCTGTGCTGCTGAGGCTGGTGCTTGGGCTCCTGGAGCTGGGGCAGGGGCCCATTGGTGTGCACGTCTGCTACTGATGACAGCCCCAGGTTGCTGGACCCCATGAAGCTGAAGGCTGCAGTCAGCCAGAGGCAGGCAGTCAGCCCCACCTGCCAGGCGCTGACTTGGATGACAGGGACCTGAAGCTCATGCAGCTCATCTGTGCAGCCCTTTGGACAAGCAGCCACAGCAGACCAATCCCACAGGCCAGTGGCAGGTAGCCAGCTGGACAAGGGGGTGATGCCAGTCATGCCGCCAGGGCCCTCAAACCAAGCCAGGCACAGCGGTCTGCTGCTGCTAGGGTGGTGCATGTAGCAAGGAAGCCTGCAGACCAGCCACAGGCAGCAGCGTGGTGCTCACAGGGTGGGGGCAGGCCATCACTGAAGCTGGAGCCTCCTCCCTGGAGACCAGAAGTCGCCTCGCCGGAGCTGGGCGGTGGCAGGTCCCCACCAAAGCCGTGCACGCCCCCAGGCTGCCTCAAGCCTCCGGCACCCCACGCCAGATGCTGGTCCAGCCCCAACGCCCCCGCAGCCTCCTGACCCAACCCGGTACCACCCGTCCCATGCTCCACCTGCACCAGCAACATTGGGGGTTGGCGGCAAGCAGTGGCTCGTGCAGCTGCTCGACACCAGGGCGTGCCCCAGTGACCCTGGACAGCTGCTGCTTCAGCTGCAGCAGAGCAAGGTGCTGGCCACAAGAGTGGCTATGCTCAAGCAGCAATTTGCATGCGCGAACAATCACATGCCGATGCAGTGCATCAGGGAGGGCAGAAGCCCGGTGGCAAGAGTCGCTGGACCAAGCCCAAGGCCGTCTGACCCATCAAGATCTTGAAATGCAGCGGTGAAAGGTGGACTTGACAGTGGCAGACAGGGGCTGTGCCTGCAACATCGCGGGATGCGCCAGCTGCAGCATGCACAGGCAGCAGCAGGTGGCAAGAGGCAGTAGTGCCCATACAATGACAGGCCCATGTGTGCCTAGGGCAGGCAGCATTGGCCAGCACCAGGTAGCCAGCAGCAACAGGTGCCCAGCCGCACTTGGGATGCCCGTGCACATCGTGTGCAGCACAGCATGCCAGCACGCCGCCCTCGCTGACAAGTCAGCCAACCCCCCAGCACATACACCAAGCACTAGAAGAGAGGGCTTCTGGCATGTGAAGGCACGCCAAGCACCTCTGTCGCATCAATTGGCCTGGCGGAGCAATTTGGGCCCGCACAGATGCCTGCTGGTGAAGCACAACAGCAGAACACGTAAGTGCTGCCGGAGCACAAATAGCAGGTTGACCCAAATGCTGCTGGAGCACAAACACCAGGTTGATGCAAGTAAAGCAGGCCCATGTGCCAGACCAAGAGGTGGCGCACTGGTACCTGATGGTGGGGCACGGGCTGCACGGGCATCTGGTGGTGCAGTGAAGGCCTGGTGCCGTCGACCTGGGAGGCACGCAGGCTCTCCCGAGGGGCGGCACCATTCATGTGGGGCAGGGGCGCGGCAGGCCCCAGGCCGCTGCCAAAGTTCAGCCTGCCGCCTGCAACAGCAGCACTGGACTGTGGGCAATGTGAAGGCTTCTGGGACAGGCACAACGCTGCGGCTCCAGGCAGAGGAACTGCGCCCCTGAGGGTGCAGGCCACTGCCCAAAGGTGGGCGTGGCGCCACCTGCGGCAGCACAGCAGTGGGTGTGCGGGCGGCACGGTGCAGGGCACTGCCCGGTGAGGCAGCTCAGTGCTGAAGGGCTGCATGGCTCTAGCAGCAGCAGCAGAAGCTTGACTGGGCTGAGACATGTAGGCGGTGCATGCCTGCAGCCGAGCAACCGATGAGTGACTGGGAAGAGAGAGGTGGGCACTCCTCTTTATGTAGCAACGCAGCAGTGCAACGTATAATGGCAGCACCTGGTCACAATGCGGTGCTGCAGCACCCAACGTGGCAGAGCCTGCATGCCTTGGCACAAGGGCAGCTCCAGCTCAAAAAGCAGATGCCGCAGATGCTTTCTTCACGCCCTCATGGAGCGTGACTGGGCCGCTTGAGAGCACATCAACAGCAGCGTCTGCCACACATTGCTCACCATCCGGCATGCCTGGGAAGCTGTGCAACTCCCGTGGCTTCGCGTCAGCAGAGCTTGTCACACATTGCTCACCATCCGGCACGCCTGGGAAGGTGTGTGATTCCTGTGGCTCCACGTCAGCAGCCTCCTGCCCCTCTGGCCCCTGGCTTGCACTCCCATAGCTGGGCACCACTCGCGGCTCCTCCTCCACTGGGGGCGGGTCAAGCGTCTGCATCTGGGGCTTGGTGGTGCAGTAGGGGCTGGCCAGGATGCGCTCCAGCTTGGGGAGCACCCCTGCCGCTGCAGGCAGACATGGCAGGCGGTGGGGATGGGTGCTCTGGGGCAAAATGCTGCCCCAGCAGTGCGCCCTTACTGTGGACGCTGAGCCCTGGTGCTGCACACGACATGCCTCCACCTCCAGAAATTGAGACAGCCCACAAGTGCCTGTGTGCTTTGCACGCTGGGTATGGGTGCAGTGCTCAAGCTGACTGCAGCAAAGCGCCCTGCAATGCCTCCTTGCTGCCCTGCACCCAGCCAGGCGCCCATCGCATGGCTGATGGCTGCTGCTGACGCTCTTCATCAGCCCAGACAGGGACCACTAGAGGGTGCCTGGGCTTACAGACCATGCCAACAAGCTATTACAAGCAGCACCCACCGCTTTCCAGCCCAACGAAGGCCACCCGCTTCTTCATGACACAGAGGCTCGTGCTGGCCGCACTCATGCCCCTTTAGGGCTCACTTCTGCCCCATACCCAGGCCAGTTCTCAACATCAGGCCCACTACAGCTGTCACAGTGTGCCACCTTCCAGTGCTGCAACCAAGGCGCAGAGAGGGGCCAAACAGGCTCATGCATGTCCGGGCTGTCGCCGGGAGCCCTCGACAGCGCCTGGCTGCTGCTCTGCACTCAGGCTAGCGCCCAGCGCTTGGCCCAAGGACAGCCCCAACAAAGACGGAGAGAAGGGTTCAGGACCAGGGGACAACAAAGAAAAGCACCACGTCCCTCCAGCGCCTGACTGCTCCACCCAGGCCAGCGCCCAGCGCCTGACAGGTGGACAGCCCTAAAAAGAACAGGGATAGGGTGGTGGAACTCACACAGGTCTGCATCTTTGCGGGCAGCCCCCTCCAGTGCCTGGCTGCCGCCGTGCACCCAGGCCAGCGCCCAGCGCTTAGCCCGCGCCAGGGACTCGGCGTGGCTCATGATCTCCCCCAGGGGGCGGGACATCAGACGCAGTCCCAGCTCTGCAATTGTGACAAGGTCACTCTCCTCCAGCGGGTCCTGCAGCGACACCACCAGTGGGTCCGGTAAGGCTGGGCTGCTGTGACAGCGGCTAGAGAACCCACTTGAATGTGATAGTCTGTGCCAGGCCGGGAGACCGAATGAGCACTCACAACTGCAGCGATGTGAAGTTGTGTCCCTGCCTGCCACATGCACCTGCACAGTGTCAGCCCAACAGGCCAAGTATACAGTGATAGACTCATCCCCAGCTCATTCAAGTCACCACCGACCTCTGGATGAGCGTTGTAGGACAGGCAGGCATTGCGCTCAGCCCGCTCCACTGCGCCACCAGGGTACTGGAAAGTCTGCATGCATTGAACACCAGCCCGGTGAGGCTGCTTCCTGGCGGGGACTGTTGTGCAGGTCTGCTACTGATGCGCACACCCACAACATGCAGGTGTTGCTGTGCAGCAAAGGGCCCACATGGGTTCCTCTCAGAGGAGGAGCACAGTGTCAGGCTCAGGCTGCAGACAGTCCTGTCACAGTCCCTAACAATTCAGGCAGGGTACTCCCTGGTGCGGGGCGCGGCGGAAGCAAACCTGCAAGAGTGCAGCATGCAGGTCTTGATGCGCTGCCAGGGGTCTGCATGAGCCCTTCCAACAAAGGCCAGCTTCCAGCAGGGGCTCCCCACTCACATGCGCGAAGTACAGAAGCTCAATCAGCTGCGAGACTGCCTTGCTCTGCGCTTCAGCTACATCCTCGTCCAAGTGTACCAACTGCTGGTTGCTGCTGCCCTTGTCCTGGTTGTCAGGTGTTGGTGGGGCCGCCTGCAGCAGTTTCATGGCGCAGGCCTCAGCAGGGCAGATGAGCTGCATTCACCAAGGCCACACAATGAGCTGATGAGACACAGTGTCTGATGAGCAGCATGATGTTCTGTGCGATCTGCAGCATAAAGGGGCCAGTCTCCATGCCGCACAGCCATCCGTGAAGGGACACCAGGGGGATTGACGTCTGTGTCCCTCCACGGCCTCCACAAGCTTGCAATGAAGACGCCACCCAGATGCCAGGAGCCTGGCTTTTGCATCTCTGATTCAGCGGGCACAGGCGTGTCTCTGCAACCTGAGCATACTTTGCAACCCGACAATTCAGGAACCCAGCAAAATTTCACGCACCCAGCCGACTCCTGCAGCCCAGGCTGGGCTCCTGCTCCCCACCAGAATCTGGTTTCCTGCACAAATGGAGCGCAGCCCACCTCGCTGCCAGCCGTCTCGATGCACCGGCCAACCTTGGCTACCTAGGCTGGCTCCCTGCTGCAACTGCATCCCTGTCACACCCTGTTCCACAGTCGGACGACAGCCCAACTGTGCACGCACAATGGCTCCTGATGCAGTGGCTGACCTCTGCAACCCGTGCTCGCTCCTCATCCAGCGCCTTCTCGACTGCTGCTGCAACCTCGTGCTCCACGTCTGGCTTCTCCTGAGCATCAAGGGCCTCCGTCACCGCAATGTCTGCCTCCTCCTTGGCAGCATCCTGCAGGCATGGCAGACACGCTCAACGGCTGCTGACAAGACTGCATGCGCGGCTGCTTCCCTTCACCTTGGCTGCACCTGCACACAGTCAGCAAGTCCCGACCCTGATTCTGTGTGGTTACATACGTTGCAGCACCCACTGCTCAATGAATTGGGGTCCTTGGACAGCACTGTCTGCTTCCTCTCCAAATGACTTCTGCTGCCAGATCAAACAGATGCACAGGACTAGTGTGAGAGAAAGTTGCGCAGGAAGCTGGCCTTGCCTTTCTCTCACACAAGCGCTCTCTCAAGTCACCTCACAGAGGGGGGTTTTACTTGGGCGGGACACCACCCAGCTTGACACTCAAGGCAGTTGGGGGCAGTCCACTTCCCAAACTGCTCTGCAGGGGTTCTGCTGCTGGTGCCCCTCTTCAGCCCACACTAGTTGTGGGCTGTAGCTGGCAGGCCTTGCAGAGTCGCTGTGCAGCAGCACTGACACCCTCACGCGCAGCCATACCACTTTGGCTCAACTGTGCCCATGTGAGCAGGCTTTCCCAGGAGCTGCCAGGTTGCAGAGAGGCCAAATGCAGCACCTGGGTGTGCATGACTTTGACAGCAAGACCCAGCTGCAAGGGGCCCACCTTCAGCACTGGCACCAGCCTCTCCAGCTCCTCTATGGCGACCAGAGTGCGCGTCTTGCTTGCCAGTGTGGCCTCCTGCAGATGCATCTGTGACAGCCATGAAGGAATTGCGGCATGCTGCACCCAGCAGGGCACCCTGTCAAGGGGTGCTGCATCTGATCCGTGCAGATGTGCTGTCTTGGAGAAACCTGCCAGTGTGCTTCCGAGCAGCAGTGCAGGGGCCAGGCTGCTAGAGGAAGAAATGGCCGTGCCAGATTGGACAAGCATGATGATGATCCTGGTCCAAGGCGTGCCCAGGTCTTCGCTAATGCAGGCAGAGCTCTGGCCTTGCCGTGCAGCATGCTGCTGCAGCCCACCTGATCAGCATTCATGGGCTTGCCACTGTCTCGCAGCTTCTCCATGCTTTCAATCTTGCCAAGCCGCTTCTTAGCAGCCCTGATGCGCTTGGCAAGCAGGGTGACAACCGGAGATCCCTTCTCAGCAGCAGCCAAGGCCTCGCTCTTACTCCTCTCAGCAGCTTCAACTGCATTCGCTTTTGAGGAGTGATCAGCCATGGTGAACTCCTGAGATGCAAGAGCAAGGTACAGCAATTGACAAGACAGGTGGGAGAGCTTGACCTACAAACGAAACCTGAGGGTCATGATTGAGTTGTGAAGGAGCCCCCCCGCAGCAGCCAGATCAGCACGTCCCTGGCATGCAGATCAGGGCTTAGTCCTGTGTCGTAGCTGACCTCAAGGGATTTGCCATGCTGCCCCTGCAGTTGCTCAAGGCAGCTCAGGGGCATCCAGTGGTGAGCCCCGAGTCCCCTGCACACCGCTACTGCCAGAAGGTTCCTCCTGAGAAGGCTGCACACTGCAGCTGGTGGAGCTCAAAAGTGGTGAGACATACAATGGACACATGGTACTGTGCGACAGCTGGATGAATGTTCACTTGAAAGAAGTGATCTGCACCTCCAAGGTGAGCAGCCTCTGAGATGGCAGTGTAATTGTTTCTTGCGGGCCCAAGGAGTGCGCTGATGGACCAGCCTGGCGGGCTTGCAGGACGGTGACCGCTTCTGGCGTATGCCAGAGGCGTATATCCGCGGCAACACCGTCAAGTATCTCAGGGTCCCTGACGAGGTATGCAGGGGCAGCCAGGCCCCAGAGCATGCCGGGGCATGCTGACTGGCCATGCTCATCGCACTGTATGCTGCCCTCAGTCCTGCTGCAGTGCAGGCATACACAGGTGATGCAACATCAATGGCTTCTGGTGTGCAGGTGATTGATAAGGTCAAGGAGGAGTCGGCAACGAAAGCAGGTGAACAGAGCGAGTGGAAGCGCTGCCTGGCTCATCTCAAAGCTGCTGTTGCTGAGACTGCTATGGGGGCAGCTGGTAGGGGTACTCCTCAGTGCATGGCTGTCCTGCTGGGACTGCACAAAGCTAGAAGGGCAAGTGCTTAAGGCGGCATGAATGCATCTGTGCCTTGCCCACTGCTGTGCAGTTGGCCGAGCTCCTCTGGGGCGCTTTGATGCAGCCTGCAGGTGCACTGCCCGTCCGCTTTGAGCTGACGCTGGCAGAGGCAGTGCAACTCAGCTTCTGAGGCAACTCTAATTCTGCTGCAGAGAAAAAGCCGCTGGGGGCACATCGCGGCAGAGGGCGAGGACCTGGGCGTGGCCCAGGAAGGGATGGCGGCCGCGGGCGCTCAGGCGGTCGCGGCGAGGGCAGAGGTATGTGCAGTGGCGGCCTGGTGCACCAGAGGGAAGCATGGTTGCCTAGAAGGCTGCCTTCCATGCCTGGGGCAGCATGCTCATCTGCCAACCTGCATGGCATCTTGATGCCAACATTACACCAGCCCTTATGGTGGGTTGCAGCATGCTCACGTACCTCCTGAAGCCAGCTGTGCATCTGTTTGAAGACAGCCCTCCTGGCAAGTGCAGCTCACTCACATGTATTTGCATCCGCAAAAGTTGTGCATGTCCGGGCCCGCTTGTGCCTTTCCAGCTCTGTGCCTGGGACAGGGGAGCTGGTCCCAGTGCATGTTAACAGCAAGCTGTCCCACAGCTTGGTTGAGCAAGCTCATGGGATGCCACACAGGTGGACGGGGAGGGCGGGACTGATAAGCCTCCCATACAGAAGTTGATTCCTGCCGTCTCACGCCTCTATATCTGTGAATTGGTGCTGTTATACAATGTTGCTGGCATGCACAAACTCTTCATTTGGGAAGCAGTTCATGAGACGAGGGCTGGGGTACACAGACAAAATGGAACATGAAATGAACAAAATCAAGCAGCAGCTAAGCTGCCTCAGTCTTCACCCTTTTCAGGGGTGGCATGTCTTGAGAACTACTCTGAAGATTGTGCTTCTGCCTATTGCTCTGAACATCCTGCAGCACCGCACAAGTGCTGTGAGCCAGCAGCACACGATCCACACTTTACAGTGCAAAGCTCAGTCAAGGATCAGAGTCAATTGCCAAGCTCAATGCAGTACTCAAGAAGTGATGAACCTACCTGCTGGCCTGTGGCACCCTCTGCAGTGCCCCTGTCACCACTCTCCTCTGGAGTGCCTGCCAGGGCACCCACTAGCACAATACTCCCTGGTCCCAGGCCATACTGTGCTGCCTCTTCAGGGCTGACTCGCTTGGCATCCTTGTATACCCACATCTGCAGGAGGCCTGGGGGCTTCAAACATGGATCAGGTAGATGGAACTGAGATATTGAAGCTAGCAGGCAGCAACACAGACTGATGTCAGGACCCAGCAGTGTCACTGTGCCAGAAACGCTGCTGCACACCCTGGCAATGCGCAACCACACACGAGCAACTGTGACTGAACAGCACACCAGAGTCAGCAGACAACCTTCTGGCCTGCCACACAAAGCAACAGCCCTCAATGCTCAGACAAGCACATGCTGAAGCTGTTCAGGAAGATCTTGCTGTACGCTGGGAGCAGCACGGACAGCGAGTGCAGCAGCCTGAGCGCACTGTGCCTTGTATGTTCAAGCCACAACAGCGCCTTACACAAGTTTTCAACGGTGCACACCTGGACAGCAGGCAACAAGCATTGTAAGCAGGCAATCTCACATCGTGGCTGTCCAGCACAGCCTCCAGGCGCTCCCCAGAGATGGCACACTCCGTCTGAGACTCGTCCAGCGGCACGGTGAAGACAGGCTTGGGCCTGACCTCCTCAGGCGCGTCCTGCAGGGTGCAAGCCAAGCTGTGTCGCCAGGGCTTGTGACAGTCATGATGGCACCGCCCCTCTCAAGAAAGAGCCGCTGGTGGCACACAGCATAGCAGCCGACACAGGAGTTTACTGCATGACAAACAGTGAAGACTGCACTCCATACATATCATGACAAATTCTGGAGACTGCACGGCATATGTAACATCTGGGGCCATAGAGCTCAGGGATCAGTGTCCGGCCGCCCCCCCCCCCTCCCCTCCCTTGCCTGCCCACCAACTCTCTCTCTCAGTGCAGGCATGCTGCAGATGCTCCTCCTCTGGCTCACTCCCTACCTGAGGTCCATGCAGCCGCATGCTGCTGATTTGTCAGAAGGACTCTGCTTCAACAGCCTGATCCTCAGGGCTGCTCCCTTGAAGCTGGATGCAACTGCACAGGACTACAGATGTGCTGGGCGTGGCTCACCTGCCTGCGGCCTCACACAGCGGGCGTGCTGCTGGCTTGGCTGCCTGCTCAGGCAGTGCCTCAGCCCATGACTCCCATGTGCAAGTAACCCTTGGGGACAGGCCTTGTGAGGTTTGGGGAAGGTGTGCAGCTCAAGAACCTGCACAGTCCCTGCCTGACACTGCCGTCCAATGTGCTGCAGCCCTCTGACCCACGCAGGCCCGCCCCCAGGCGCTCCTGATAGACAGTCCAATTGGCAGGCCTGGCTGTGGCCCAGTCACCTGTTCAGCCTGGGCCTCTGCCACAGCTGCCGTCCCCGCCAGCCACAGATCCTCTGTGACAAACCAACGCCTCCTCAGGCTGCCTGCCTGCTCAGCCTGCTTCTGCTTCCTGCTGGCAAGCAGCTCTGCAAACTTGGAGCGGTGCCGCATTGAGCTGCCCATCAGGCTGACCAGCGCTCTGTCATTCCTCTCCTGCACAGCACATGCACGCAGACTGCTCAAACACAATGCACATGTACATTGACCACTGCCCTGTCATTTGTCTCCCACAAAGCTGTGATAGAGACGGGATGCACAAGCAATATGGGGCAGCATGGTCACAGAACTGCTGCAAGTAGGTATGGGAGTGTGAAGACATCTGCAAGGGCAGCCTCCACCAAAAACAAAATCGTTCTCAAGGCTGGCTGCCTTCAAGGTGAAGATCCAGGACAGGCCATTTCTAGCATTGACTCTCTGTTCAATGGGGTCTCTTCTTTTGGTGCTAGATCTCTTTGAATCAGCTTTGATGTTGGCTCCCCATTCAGCTTTCATCATGGCAATTGCCATGTTACAGTTCACAACAGGCAACAGCCTGCCTGACCTGATCTGCTTACAGCTGACGGACAGGGAGGAGCAACACACAGACCTGCACACAAACTCAAATGCAGCACAGTCAAGCAGCATGCACTGCCTGACGGGCACATACCTTCAGGGCAGAAGGATTGAAGACCCTAGACCTGGCTCGCTGCGGGGCAGCAGCAGGCTGCTGGTGGCCACGGTGTGCCTGTCGCAGCGGCCTGCTGGCTGCCTGGGGAACAGCAACAGCAACAGCCGGGGCAGGAGCCTCAGGGGCCGCCTGCTGCGGCTGCTGCTGCTGTGCCCCCTGCTTGAATGCAGCCAGCAAAACCTCCAGCTCCCTTGGCAACAGGATGGGCGAGTCTGGCTGCTGCTTGGGCTGCTCCTGATGCTGCTGCTGCTGCTGTGCTGGGCCGACCAAGGGAGGAGGGGGCAGAATTGATACTGGGTCTGGTTGCTGATGTACAGGTGGGTGCTGCTGGTGCTGATGTTGGTGCTGAGCCTGCTGCTGCTGCTGCTGCTGCTGGGCCTGGGCGGCATTGGTATGCAGGCCATTGACGAGCGGCTGCAGCGGCCAGCCGTGAGCAGGTGCTACCTGTATAGGAAGAGTGCTTGAATTGGATGCCGCGGCTAGGGTGTGAACTGATGTGCAGCTGGAGTGTATGACAATCCATTGCATGTAAGCATTCACAGCTTTGCAGGCAGGTAGGGTGGGAGCTACTGTGCAGCTGCGATGCAACAAACATACCAGTTTGATGCAATCACAGTCACCGCAACAAGCACCAAAAGGCTAGATGAGGTCAGAGCCCACCCTGACACACCTGCATCTGATGCTCCACAGCATCAAGCGCAGCAGGCGGGAAGACGCCGCCCCACATGCGATAGACCCGGAGGGCCTTGTCTCGCAGCGGGGCACACAGCCACACTGACATGAACACCTGCAGAGTGCGGTAAGTCAGGCAAGAGGATCTCAAGCCTGGGGTGTGCAGTACTGCAGCTGGTCTCAAGCATCAAGGGCCTGCTGTAACTCCAAGAAATACGGTGTCTTGCGCAACAAGACTGCAACCTGACCGGAGCTGCAGCATTGGGCCAACATGTCCCTGGCCAGCCGAGCAGACTGATATGTAAACAATTGGTGGACTGATACGTATTACACCGCAGTTGATATGCCAACGGTAGACGACACAACCCTCAGACTGGCAAGGCCTACCTCTGTGAGACTGCCCGCAAAGAGGCTGACATAGGGTTGGCCGACATTTTTGACGATGCTGTCCACCAGGTACAGCGCTGGCAACTTGGCTTCCACAGGGCACTACAGTCATTGCAGTGGGCAAAAGTCAGTCCCAGAGGGGGAATGACAGGGAATGCCAGCCTGGGCAGAAGCCTGCCCAGGCCTGCAGGTAGCATCCAAGGTGCATGGCTGCCAGGCACCTCAGCAAAGCACACCTGGAGACGAATCAGAAAGCCATGGCCTGACTTTCACCAGGTGGGGTTAAGAGATGCACCAAAGGCAGTCATAGCTAGAGAGTGATCCTCCCAGCCAAAGGGCAGAAGCATGTGCCGATGCCCCAGAGAGCAAGCTAGGGCCTCACCGATCGGATGTGCAGGATGATCGCAGCAGCGATGGGGGCAGCTGCGTCAAGGTGTTCTTGGGCAAGCATGGTGAGGGCGTTGATGACATTCTTGGCTGCATAGCTGCCAAGCTGGTCGACCAGAGCTTCAGCAAAGTCATCAGCCACAGACATCAGCAATGGTGTGGGACCACCTTGCTGATTGTCAGCCTGCATGCATCAGGGCTGGTTGGGGTTTGAGTGGATCCCTGGCATGATCAGAACCATCTTGGGCCTCACAGGCAGCTGGTGGCATAGCCGCAGCAAGCGCAATGCACCCTGTTTCAGACTCAAATGCCCACAGGCACCCACCCGATCTGCTAGAACGCTCCTGGAGTGCTTGAAGCCGCCTCTTTCGGCCCCAGCAAAAGGCAGCAGCCTGCCCGCCACTTGAGCCAGCTTGACCACCCCCGCGGGTGCTGCAGAGGAAGAGAAAGAGGCCAAGCGACTCTGGCAGACAAGCAACCCACGACGATGAAGCCGGGGCTGACGTTTGCAGCCTTTGTGTTCTTCTGGATAGTGTTGCAGTTCAAGATGTTTTCCTGACAGTCAGCAACAGAGCGCCACTGGCATAGCGGCCCGGACTAGTGGCTGACGTAGGGTGTGATCAGAGTTGACAGCCTATCTGATCACCCTGTTTTTGCAGCCTTTAACGGCGCTGCATGTTATGACCCAGCCTGATGATGGCGGGGATGTAATTCAGTTTGGCCTGGACCAGAAGTGCTGAAGTGCTCAGCATCTATCTTGTCAAAGCAAGACTGAAGGCTGATTCCAGGATATCAAGAAGTGGTGTGGGCGCAGATGCAAACATCACTGAAGCCTTGAAGCTTCAACAAACAAAAATATTCAGCTGTGAAGCCATGAAGGGCAGCCCAAAGGCGAGTCACTAAGAGGCAGGAGCTCTTGCATCTGGGCCTGCCAGCTGCTGTTGTAGTTGCAAAAATACTGCACCCCAGTCTTGCGGTGGTCTGCCAGCCATGCCAGCTTTTACCTGCAGATGCAACGCAGGATTGGTGCCAAAACGTCTCAAGGAAAAATGTGAGACAGCACCATGCCCGCACGCACCTGGAAAACCAAGTGTCTATGCTGCGATTCCTGCTGAGCAACTTCCGCAACGACTTTGCCAAGATCCTCGCGACTGCAGGTGTCAGGAACAAGTGTCAGCATCCCATGCTTTGAGCCAATGAGGCGCCTGATGCAGGATGACTTGCAGATAGAATGCGTCTCCAGCAAAGCTGTGCTGGGCTTCCTGGCAGCTTACCTGATGGAACCTGCATCGCTGCTGCTGGAGCCCGGCAGCTGCACAAGCAGCTCAGACTTGCCGCCGGCTGCGTTCACAATCTTGCCGGTGCGCACTGTGGTGCAGGGGATGTCTGCCTGCTGCACAGCCTGCTCCCGGGCAGGCTCTGCCAGCACAGCCTCAGAGCCCCCCAGGAGGCGGCCAAAGGGGGCTGCAGCTCCTGGTCCACCTGCACAGGGCGCAGTGTGTGGTCCAGTGCAGTCTGCTGAAGAGCCCTGTAAAAGGCTGCACAGGGTACGCTGGCACTGCCTCCAGAGCCCCCAAGTGCTGGGCAAAGGGGCTGCAGCTTCAGAGCGCTGGGCGCAGTGAGCACCATTGCAGCCCTCTGGTCCCGTGCATTGAGCCACATGGCCGCCGTTGCAGCATGCTGAGCACGCCCCCAGCAAGACATCAGCCATGGCTGCCAAGCTCAGCAAGGCTGTCTGTCACACAGCGCAGCGTCACCTGCTGAGGATAAGAGTATGAGGCGCGTGGGTTGCTGGACTTTCATGACTTCCGCCAATCTGCCCACTTTGCCTGGGCAGACCACAGTCTTCACCCCCCGCAGTGCTGCAGCAAGGGCCTGCACATCACCTATACAGCGCCAGCGGAGTCGTGAGGTGACAAGCTGAGGCCAGATGGTGCACCAAAAGCAGGCACAGTGCACTGCACGTCAGTCAGAAGCGGCCAGGTCCCCACCTGTGCTGCCAGCTGCTCACGTCCAGAGCTGGGCAGCAGCGTGCATAGGGTAAAGACACAGCTAAGCACAGGTCAGCAGGGCAGGCCAATGGCCCAGCGACCCCACCTGTGCTGCCTCCACAGACAGAGACGTAGGGTCCATACCCTCGCTTGGCCTCCTCAGCATCTCGAACGAGCACCTTCACTTCTGCCCTGCACGGGGCAAGCTTCACATAACTCAGGTTGCTTGGCCAGGCAGAAGCAGTGCCTGCTGCTGCCAGTCTGCAGGTGGCAACCTGGCTGGTGCGAGCACTGAGTGTATCCGCAGCTTGCTGCAGTCAGCTTGCGGAGGCAACCTGCAACACATTGCCCACAAACACCCAGCTGCGCCTTGTGGGGGCACTGCCTGCGGCCAGCTTTCAGCTGCTCCCCTGCAGCCCAAAACATTGCAGCTATCTACAGCCTTGGTCACTGCATTCTTTCCACCTTGCGAGGCACAGCCACCTGCTTCCAGTGGACAGCAGGGCTCACCGTGCAAGGATGAGCTGCAGCACCACAGCCTCCCCCAGTGGGCTGTCTGCATCTGTGACCAGAATGGCTGTGCGTGGCAGGTCGTCCTGAGGCTCTGGCTTTGGTGCAGGGTGGGTCTCATCCTGGAGCTCCGCCAGCTCCTCGCTGGTCAGCCGCTCCTCCTCCCCATACCATCTGCGCAGCTTTCGTCCAGCTGCAGACGGGGGCCGAGGAGCAGATGGGTAACATTGCTGTGGACTTGGCCAGGGCTGGGCCTGAAGCATGTGCCAGCAGGGCCAGCTGGGTCTCAGTCATGCACCATTTGGGCATGCAATGCTCATCAGACATCTGGCTGGGCAAGCAATTCTACTCACCATTCATGAAATCAGAAATCTCGTCCAGGAATCCTCTGCACACATGCTGCTGCTGTCGCCTTGCATACCTCAGCCTGCCATGACATCTTTGTGCCTGCCAAGGCGCGGGTGTAGGCCATGTTGGCAGCCTGTACTGTTGCTGCTGGCATTTGGGGCACCCCATGCCTTCCATCTTGCGCTCCAGACATGCGGATCAGCACCACAGCTGCGGCGCCGCAGCCAGCAGCGGCTCTGTGTCTGAGCGTAAGACGTCACCAAAGCATTCACAGATCGATGACAATGCACTGTGCAATTGCACTGCTTGCTAGACGAGCCAGCTTTCTGACCCAGAGAGCAAGCATTCACTCTTCATTCACTCTTCAGGGTAAGCAAATGGAGACTCGATTGATGCATCGCAACTCGCTGGCATTGCCGTGGCTATCAAGCAGAGTGGGAGTCATTGAGCACCTGGCCTCAGGCCAGGTGCATGTCTGGTAGCCCCAAGTAACCCATGCTGGTCTGCCCCCTGCAGCTGTTGGATCCCAGCAGAGTAACCAAGACCCTGAGGTGTTGCAGAAGGAGAAAAATAAGACTCTGGGTGGAGACAAGGTGAACTGCTCATCGCAGCAACATCTTGCCATCTGGCAAGTCCAGCCTGCAGCATCCAGCTGCTCCCATCTGCATTGGTGCACCTCATGGCTTGTTGCGCACTAGCAAGCTCTCCTTCGTTTAATGACTGTGTCCCTGCACATGTTAATGCCTAAGCGCCATCCCTGCAGATTGAATACAATGAGAAGCTGGCCAGCGAGTCCGAGGCACATGTCAAGGCCGACAAGGAGCATCACGACAAAACTCCAGAGGAGCTACAGGCAAGTTTGTCAGCTTGTGGTGCAGAAGCATACTGCTCAAGCACCACTGCTGTCTTTTTGACAAAGTATTCCTCTGCCAACACAGATCAGTTTCTCCCTGCAGGAGCACACAGCAAAGGAGATGAAGGGCTCCCATGGGCCTGAACACACATCAGCTTCAGAGCCGCGACCAGAAGCACGTGGGAAGGCCAAGCGTGCTGATTAAGCAGGCTAATGAGATCAGAACCATCTCCACGGGGCTGGTGCCTTCCGTGTTGACGATGAGTGGTTCCTCCATCTGCCACATTCAAAGACAGTGCTGGTCAAGCATTGGAGGCACATTCACACCATTCTGACTAGGACACTCATTAGCAGCTGGCCTGTACTATCGAAGAAGTTCCATCAAAATTGAAGTTGGCTGGGTTTGTGGTGGTCCAAAGTTTTAACTGCTGTCTCTCAGAGTCTAGTGCTGCCTGATCGCAAAATTGGCAGACTGCCCTGAGCGGGTCTGCATCTCGTTCTTCTTCAATTTCCGAGCGGCAACCTTGGCCTCATTACTGCCCTTGGCATCCCCAGCCTGCACAATGCACAACAGGTATGTCCCTCATGCAGTCATGTAATGTGCACTGCAGCATTGCCTAGACTAACCCCAGCAGCTTGATAAGCCGTCTTGACAACAGGTCGATGCAGAAGGCACACTTATGAACTCCTCGGGACTACAGGTCGGGAAGTGCCTGATGGGCAGCAGTGAAGTTGAGCTGCTGTTGCTACAACAGATGCCTTTCTCACAGCAGGTGTCAATGCTGAGCGGCGACGGCATAGCACGTGCCTGCCTGACAAACTCTTTCTGCTGTGGGGCTGCTAGAAGGGGCTGGCGGTGTCCCTTTTTTTCTGGCAACTCGCTGCCACCTCTTCTCCCGCAGCGCAATTTCACCATAACCTTAGGCAACTGTTTAGCACCCTGCCTTGCCCTGCTCACCTTTCAGCGCAGGTCTGCCTCTTTCATGTTGGCAACCCAGCACCTGAAGCTTCTCATTGAAGCTGGTTCATTTGGCCATCCTCAGCATAGCTCACCTTCTGTCGGGTCTCCGCCACTTCGTTCCAGAAGCTGATGAGAGAGGGGTGCTTGTTGCCCAACGATTTCTGAAGCTCCTTCAGAGCGATCTCAGCATGCCGCTTGGCATTGACAAATTCACCGAGCTCCTTGTAGCACTCTGACACGATCCTGCAGGCACAAGACAGCAATGATGCGAGGCAATGCATCTTGCAGGCAAGGTACATGCTGTCCAGTTTTGAAGGCCCAGCTGCTGCAGGTGGCCCCTGGCACTGCACTGCTGCTGGGTAAGTGGCCATCAGAGGGCTTGTGTGTCAATGTGCCACACACGCCAGGGTTCGACTGGCAGTTGCACTACTCTGAGTGCAGGTGCTTCCCTAGGCAGACCTGTCTGAGCCTGTGCAGGCCAGGAGTGCTGCACAACTGTGCACACAAGCCAGCTGAATACACGGCAGCAGGCGGCCCGCGGTGGCTGATGCAGTACGTCTGTGACGAGAGCCAGCTGCACTTCTGAGATGAGGCAGCCTCACGCCACGAGGTCGGCTGTGGCCTACACAGCAGCTCACCTGTGAATGAGAGCCAACTGCTCGGGTGCCACTCCCTCTATGTTCTTCACCATGCCGGCCAGCTTCAGGTAGAACTGGATGGCCTGGCGCTTGTCATCAGGGTTCTCCGACTTCCTGAACAACAAAGGCTCAAAACGGTCCTCCGCCAAGGACAAGCCATCACCTCAACATGTGACAGACAGCTGGGCAGCAGCAAATCGTGATATGCAATGCCAGGTGCCAGGCCAGGGTGCAGCAGGGCATGCTATGACAAGTCATTCACATGAATGAGAGACATCATGGCGTGCCGGGGCAGAGCCTCCTACCTGGCCAATGGACAGCCAGCAAGGCAGCACATGTGTCGTGGGTGCTGGATCAGGGTGCAGCCAGACATCGTCCAGTGGAGGACACAACAAACATTTGCGAAAGATCGACAACTCACTTCAAGAACGCTGCGTAAGCTCCCAGGCTGGGCGCCAGGTCAGGAGCGTCCTGGCCCTTGTGGGACTCGGCAATGCCAACACCGCGTTGAAACGCAGGAACTGCAAGCTCTGCCTGCCCTGCAGCAGCCATATCTGCTCTCTATTCTTGAAGGAAGTGGGTTGCAACGCATCACGGTTTATCACCGCACAGCAGCATGCCCTCAGAGCTTGCAGAGTGGCCTGTCCGCTTCACCAGACCATGCATGGTAGGCCTTGTAGTCAGTCTCTGCAGCCTGCAGTGCAGCTGTCTGCAGAGATGCGAGAGGCAGGCATGCGGGCAACAACCTCAAGGTCTGACTTTTGCCATGCAGCTGCCCTCTCAGGGCTGCCAACATGGAGATGGGTATGCAATGTGGGGCTTCCCCGTCCAAATGAGGCCTAACTGTTGGGAGGTATTTTTGTAATCACCTGCAGCACTGCCCACATCGGCTGTGCTGAGCTGCGATCAAGCAGGCTGTGTTCATTTGAGCTTACCAAGGGCCTCATACTGCTTCCCCAGCTCGATGTAGCACCGTGATGCTGAAGTCAGCAGCTGGTCAAACATCAGCTGACGCATGGGCGGCTCCTGCAGAGACAGAGGCTTGCGATGAGCAGGCAGGCTAGCAGCACGCTTGTGGCAGCCCGAAAGATGCTCGTCATGACACCCCTGCGATTCTGAGAAGCCAGGCCATGCAGAGTCCCCTCAAGTCGCAGGCAGATCAACACCCATGTCATGCGTGAGATGTTTGCAGCCTGCGCATGCAAGCACCGCATTCAATGCTGCCAGGCAATGTGCCTGTTGTCAGGGGCACGCATGCCAGGAGGCTAAACATACAGTTCTTTGGTGTGCCATGCTTGCTGTCTTTGGTTTAATGCACTCTTTGACAATTGCACCGTCTGTAAGGCAACCTCTCAGCAATCAAGCAAACTCACCTCTTCCCTCATTGCGGCCTCGATTGCAGCGTTCAGCTTGACGGCGCCCTTGCTGTCCCCCTCTGATGCAGCCCCGCCAGTCTGCTTGCTGCTGCCTGCACAAGGCCACATCGCAGCTCTGAATCCGCTGCAAAGCGACCGCATCACTGCTTCAAAATGAAGCCACCAGGCTGCTCGAGCTGAGGCTCAGCTGCTGCCCTAGGTTTTCACTTGAATGATACATAACCGCAGCCCAGCTAGGTTCCTGCCCCATTGCGGGCCAAGACCTTAGCTTTGGCCCCTCTCGCCTGCCAGGCTAGGAGACAGACCAAGAGAGTCTGTGCTAGTGCCAGTAGCAGGCGGCCCCTACCCATGCCCATCTTCCACAAGCTGCCAACCAGGTGCTGAGTTAGAGAGATGCAACCTTGCCTGCTCAGCATTCTGTAGTCAGCAGCCTACTTGAGTCGGCCCACTTTCTGCCCAGACCCTGTGGCCACCACGCTCGAGCGCACTGCCTGGGCAGAGCAGGCAGCTGCCTCAAACATAAAAAGGGAGCCCACCTGAGTCTTCAGCTGTGAGAGTGGCCCCAAAGTCTGCAGCAGCAGCAGCAGCTGGTGCAGCCTCGACCCCCTGAGGGGACTGAGCAGCGAGGCGCGCCGCTGCTGGTGCAGCCTCCGCCTGAGGGGGCGGCTGCTCCTCGCCGGCCTCATTCACCAGAATCAGCTCTCCCTCGGCCACCATGATGTTCTCCAGCTCAGCAGCCAGAGTGATGAGGTGGTCTGCCGAGGTCTGCAGCAGGACGGCGGCCGTGCCCTGCACAGCAGGCGATTGAGAGGTCAGCCCCGTGGCTGACAAGATGAGGCACAGGTCAACAGCATGACAACTGCCGACCCTGCCCAGCAGGTGGGTAGGGAGTCAGCCCTTGGGCCTGCATGGCAGCGAAGATGGGATGCTTGCAGCACAGGGACTGCCTGGGACAGCAGGCAGGCAGGGAGTCACCCCTGGGCGCTCAGCAGCAGGAACGACAGGACGCTGACAGTGCAGCAGCTGCTCCCAGCAGAGGGCAGACGAGAGGTCAGCCCTGCCGTCAGGTTGACAGCGGGCAGCTGCTGTGCCCCGCTGACAGGCTGTCAGCCCATGATTTCAAAAGTGAGCGAGACCTTGGGCGACCCCGCCACCGAGAAGCTGCGACCGCCATGCAGGGCTGATGGACGCGGGCGGAAACACATCGCGCTGCCCGTCAAGCAGTGACTGGACCAGGGCGTGCCTGATGGGCAGCAGAGCTGATCAGGATGCTGTGCCTGGCAGATGCAGAGACTCCAGCAGTGAGGGCTGCCTGCCAGGTAGCAACAAATGTGGAACAGGATGCTGATATTGACACCAGCAGCGTGGGCTCAGCCACAATGTCCACTTCTGCCGCTGAAGCCTGGCTGGGAGGAGGGGCCCAGCAGGGGGGCTAGATGCAGAACATTGTGGGGTACGTGGCTGCTCTCAGCATCTGCGGGGCTCACCCCATCATCCACTTGCTGCAGAAGCTTGGCCAGGTTGGCGCGGACAAGGGTGGTGAACTGACTAGCTGCTCCAAACCCAGCCAGTGCCTCTGGCAGGTAGCCCTGCAGCAGGGGCAAGGCAGTCCATCAACAAGATGACACAGGGACATGCCTGTTGATCAGCTCCGCATCACCTGCAAGCCATTTGCAGCACCAAGCTGCCGTGAGAGGGCATCTTCAGGTGCAAGCCTTGACCTGACTCACAGGCAGCATGCACCCTGCATGCACCCCTCCCCAGCCCACCTGACATCATGTCGGTGGCCAAGGTGCTGAAGTTGCAAGCACCCCAGTGGCGCATCTGCCAGAATATCAGCAGTACCAACATGCTTGCATGGGTGCCAACTTAAGTGCCCCACCCCAGCACATGAGCTGGTCATGTGCCCACAGCTGAAGCAGACAGGTTGCTAGATCCAAATGGCCCCTCCTGTTGTGGGCGTTGACATTCAAGAGTACTGAAGTACATGAAGTGGCTCACCTTGAGCAGGTTGATGCCCTCCTGCGGCTTCTTGAGCCTCTCAGCAAAATGCATGGCCAGCCTGTGGGTCAGCTTGGCCACATGCACTGTGTGACCTGCTCGCCTGGCCTCCTGCAGCACAAGAGCGGGGGCAGCGGTTACCACAACACCCTTCAGCAGCAGTCTGGCACCGGTGAGCCACACTGCATTGCACTGTGCGACCCTCCTGCATGGTCCTCTGCAGCGCATAGACACGGCACTGGTCACCAGAAGCGCTTGTCACCAGGAGACCAGATCCTGCCCAGCAAGATGTCACTACGCTGTGGGACCCACTTGCCCGGCTTGCTGCACGGGTCAGCAGGAGCCACTCCTGCCAGCTTACACGCACTACACATCGACGCTGCTCTCCTGCCCTGAGAATTGCACCTTTTTCGGCACACAACTGCTTGCCTGCCCTTCTGCTTTCTGTGGCAAGCTGGGTGTTGCTCGTCAGGCCCAGCCTTGGTGCCGCTGTGCAAGATTTCTTTAGGGAAGCCTGTCCTTTGCTTCAGCAGCTGCAAGCTGCCAGAAGGCAGCGTACACTTTCATCATTGGATTACAGGTCAAGCACTGACTGGCCACCTCTCCCCCCTAAAGTCCAGCAGGGCATGGGTCTGGCCCACCTCATTGCCAAAAGGTGGCTAGACTCCCACTGCGGCAGCAGGTGGCTTGCAGCTGCATGCAACAGAGCATGTACAAAAGCACCCACCTTGCTTGCTGCTAACCAGTTAGGGACAGATGTGGGGTCGACAGTGAGCAGGGCCTGCCTTCCCCACTGGGAAGCAGTCTGCTGCCCGGGCAGGCAGGCAGCACAGAGCATGGGGCGGTGGTATCCCACCTTGCGTGCAGCCAACAGGAAGCGGGCAGCGTCCCTGTCGTGAGTGGCCACCAGGTGAAGGACAGCCAGGTTCTCGGCAGTCTCAGCCTTGATCCCTGGGTGCACCTCGCTACTGTCCACTACCAACCCCCACGCCTGGCTCTGCACCTGCAGGGCCTCAGCCGTCCTCCTGCACAGGCAGGCCGCACACATCGGTTTTTGATCGTATGTGATGGGAATGATGGTGCGCCCAGGCCTGCTTCTGGAGCTGCACCACCGGCCACATCTCTGCCAGAACAGGTAAAGTGAACGAGGACATGTTTGGCGGAATGCAATGGATGCACCTGCAGCGAGTCCTGGGCAGTGGTCGCAGTGGATTGAGTTCATGCACACTAAATGACAGCCATCTGCTGCAGCCCCTAGGTCTCAGCACCACGCTGTACCCTGTGCAGCGTGTGCGCCAGGCAGCCTCATGAACCTGTCACAGATCCTGAAAACCTATAGCACGCGTAACTGCAGCGCCGCTTGTCGCTGGCAACATTGACGCAATCTCAGGCAGTCCCACACAAACACTGTCCAGCACCCAGGCTGCAACGGCCACTTACCCCTGCTCATTGTGGAGCATGACAGCCATCTGCTGCAGCTGCTTGGCTTCCCGCTCAGCCTCAGTGGTGGCCTCAACCTCCTCTGCCTTGTCATCAGGCAGGATCAGGACAGGAGCCTTCTCCATGGCCGCCTGTGGCCAGTGCAAAGAGGTACAGCTCAGCTGCTAAGTAAAGCCGGTGGCATTGCGGAGTGTCCAGCCGGCAAACACACCAACAGCCAGCCTCACTTGTTGCCCAGCCCAGTGCAAGTATTGGCCAAAACGGCCAGCTCCAGCAGTCATGTGATTCAGCTAAACAGTCCAGTAACCACCAGCACATGGCTGTTGATCATCTGAGCATCATGCCCAACAGGCTGCATACCACAGTGCAGGAAGAAGATGACAACTTGGAGCGGGGCCCATGTGACCCTGGAACAGAGGCAGCATTCAACACTCCACAGCACCCACCTCTATGCTTTGAATGAATTCCGTGTCAGCCTTCAGGGCCAGGACCACCTCACGCTTCGCAGGGTCATCGATGCCAACACCCTCAGACGGCGACTCGCCGCTGCCCTCCACGCTGGCGGCTGCGCTGCCTGCCCCAGCTTCCTCGAGGCTGTTGGCGGCGCCTGCAGGATAAACATACATGCAATCTTGGCACAGGCCTGCAGCTTCTCATTGCAGTAGGGACAGCAGCACCTTCTAGAGCAGCACAGGGCTGCAATTCGACCATGCACTCTGCTGAACCAAAGGTGGCGCAGCAATGGCTTGGCAGCAGCATGACCTGCCAGACAGGGCTGCAACCCTGACCTGAGCTCTCGGCAGCAGGCCCTGCCTCCCTGCTATCCTGCCTGCTGGCATGCTGTTTCTTCTTGGTGCGCTTGGCAGGCACCCTGCTCATGTCAGCTGCCGCAGGGGAATTTCCAGGCTGCTGCTGCGGCTCTTCCTGCTGCCCCTGACTCTGCTGTGCATTGGCGCTAGCCTTCTGGCCACCTGAGGGCTCTACCGTGGTGATATCTGCAGTGTTGGGTCTGTTGTCAGCTGTTGAGTCCCAGGCTGCATGTGCAGCAGTTGCTGCCTGCCCAGGAGCCTCGACACTGTTGTCAAAAGCATCTGCATGAAGCAAAGGGGCCAACCTTCAGGACAATGTCTCTGCTGCACCTCACAGCAGAGGCAGCACAAGCAGGGAACAGGGTGGCTTTCCACAGACCCGCATGCATGCAGCGGGCAGGTGCCGGCCGCACAGCCGAAGATGATGTTGGCACCCTCAGGCCAACTGCCACTGCTACCGCAGCAGAGGCCTGCAGCACCTCTGTGATGACCCCAGGTTACCTGCTGAATGATGGCCCTTGCAAAAAGCAGAAAGGCGTCCAGCACTGGAACAGCATGCGTTGACAACACAGGCAGGCCAGGGCTGTAACTAAGCAACCCCCACCTGACTCGGCAGTCTGGGGCCTTTGGGGGTCACAGGCAGGACAGGACAGCAACTGGGCGTGCCCCACCTGACTTGAGCTCCACCTCAGCCTCCTCAGGCGCACCCTGCTGCACTGCTCCCTCCACAGCCACAGGGGTGTCAGGCACTGCACCCTCGGGCAGGGTCATGGGCGACACGGCCTCGGCAATTGCCTCCTGTGCAACGACTGCCAGGGTGCCCGTCTTGGCACATGCTGGCCCCGCAAGCACAGCAGTCGGCGAGCGGGCCGCTGCAACTTCTGCCTGCGCCTTGACTGCCAGGGGTCCAGGCGCGGCATCAGCATCGGAGCCCTTGTTTATTGCTGCTGGGACGCCTGCCCCCTGCGCAGCACCCTTGGCAGCATCCCCTGCCAGAGAGCTTGGCCTGCAGGTCTCCTCAGTGGAAGTCTCTGCCATGCCGCCGTGCAATGCAATGTGCTGCTTGCGCTCGTCTGCCTCATGTGTGGAGGCACTGCTGCCCTCGGCTGCGCTGTCAGCTGAATCTTCGATGCCAGCAGCCGGAGCCTCCTTGCACTCAGCAGCCCCCTGCCTGCCAGCACCACTGATGCCCTCGCCAGCGCTGCCAGCCGCCTCAGCAGTGCCAGAAGGTGGGGCCTGCTTGTCCCCACCAGCCTCCTGGCTGCCAGCGCCGTTGCTGGCGTCACCGACGCTGCCAGCCACCCCAGCAGCAGGCGCCTGCCGGTCGCCCACAGTCCCCTGCCTGCCACCACTCCTGCCATCCTCATCTGCGCTGCCAGCCGCTTGCCCATCATCCGCAGCTGCCTTGCCCTCAGCATCGGGCACAGGTGCATGCACGCTCTCAGGAGCGCTGCTGGACGCCTCAGCGGTGGCAGCACATGTCTGCGCGCTGGTGGTGGTAGGCGCACCATCAGAAGGAGAGGCCTGCCCGATTCCAGGGTCCCCACCGGCCCTGTGTTCGCGATCATGGTGGCCCTTGCCTGCACTGCTGGGCGTCGTGTCGCCATCGGCGGCCATGCTGCCGGGGTCTCTGCCGGCCGCCTGCTGGTGGCCAGAAGGCTCCTCCGCCTGTGAGGCGCTGTCGTCCACCACCCAGGCGGCTGCCTGCTGCCTGTGACCTGAGGTGTCTGAGCGCCCCTGGCCTGGCTGGCGGCTTCGCTGGGAGCCGTCAGAGCCCTGCTGGTCGCTGCCAGAGGTGCCACCCTGTCGTGCATCACTGCCACCAGGCTGGCTGCCAGTGCTACTCCCGCCTGCATCAGGGCCCACAGGTCTCGAGCCAGGCACTGCAGCACACAGGCGCGCAGTCCAGGCAGGTGACTGCCAGCTAGGCTGTGGGCACAAGGGTGCAGCTCAACAATGCAAGCAATGACACAGCTCACCTCCAGCGTTGTCATTGAAGCCATCGCTGTCATCATCAGACTCATCCTTCTTTCCTGACATGTGGCCGCCCTGCAACATTGCATGTTATCATGGAACAGCACTGTGTGAAAGTGATGGCCTCACTGGCCACAATATCTGTGCGCACAATGGCTTCAACCCCTCATCAGCATCACCCACTGATCACAGCAGGCACTGGGGAGGAGTCCTGCAGTGTTTTCACTGTGTCTCTGATTGCCTGATCAGTGCATTGGATCATAAAGGCGTGCTGGCTGCAGGGCTCTGGCCAACTCCCCCACTATCTGCTGACGACCACCAAATAACCACTTTAGCCCCCATGCCAACCGAAGATGCTGCAATGTGTTCCCCCCATTGGCTCATCTGCTGAAGGCTGTCAGTCAAGCAAGCCCACTGTCCAAAACCTGCAGTGAGGCGGAACCCAAGCTGCAAGTGCAACGGCACCCACCTCGCCATCTTTCTTCTTGTCCTCCTTCTCCTTCTTGCCCTCCTCCTCCTCGTCTGTGTCCGCCATCACCTCGATGTCTGCTCCAAACAGCTCCAGCTGGGGCGCAGCATTCAGTTGCTGGATGGCGTTGACCACTGCATCCCGGCCTGGGGCAGGAGCGGTGGGCACGTCATCGGTCAGCATGCTGGAGCCTGCAGCAAGGAGCACAGCAGAGTGCTGGATGGGCACTGAGCATTCCATTCCAGCTTTCTTGCGACACAGTACCTGAGTGGACCTGCAGACGGCGTATGTAACCCCTTCTGCAGCCCCAGATGAAGGTGGCACATAGCCAGCTCAGGGCCTGGAACAATGCCCTGCCTCGGTCGCAAGACTGCAGGCCACCCAAGGTCTGAGGACAGGACCGCAGGGTGCCTGTGCGCTGCAGAACAGTGGCTCAACCCACCACATCCCTGTGGGCCTCAGGGGACTGCTGCCAGAGACTAGTCTGCCAAAATGAACAGGGCTGGGCCCCTTGCCGAAAAGGCACATGAGGGCGACGACCTCCAACGTAAATCAGTTAGCACTGCCATCTCACCCCCTCATGTCCCCATGGGATTCAGGGAGTTGCAGCCAGGGCAGACTTGGCAGCAGACTCTGTGGGCTTGCAGGGGCAGATCCCCGCTGATGCACAAGGCACATGAGGGACCAAGTGTCAGGCAGCTCAGGGCTTGCCAACTCACCCCGCCGCGTCCCTGTGGGGTTCAGGAAAATGCCGCCCAGGGAGGACTTAGCCGCAGAGTCTGCACGCTTAGGCAGGGGCGGCCCCTTGCTACCCGGCCCTGCTGCATCCAGGTCCTTGCTGGCTGTGGGCGTGGGAGCCCGCTTGGGCCCCAGCCTGGAGCTGGGCTGCTCCAAGGGCTGCTCTGAGGTCCTCTCAGAGCCTGTGGAGGAGCCAGAAGAGAACGCACGCATGCTGCGATCACTGAAGGGGGTGTGCTGGGACGGGTCAGAGGCCTGCAGGGGAAGCACAGAGGGCTCTTGAGGGACTGCCCTGTGGTGAGTCTCAGCTGCAGCGGCTTGCTGGGAGATAAGGCATGGCAAGGAGGGCGGCACGCAAGCTGCTGTCGCCTTTGAGGGCATGCTGTGGCTGGTCGCAGCCTGCAGGCCCAGGTGAGGGGGATCTGCTTGTCAGCAGGCAGACTGTGAGAGCACGAGCGCTGGCACAGTGCTGGGGGCTGGCCTTCGGCCAGCGGGACAGCTTGGGCTTGAGACTTGTCTGAAGGGACCTGCTGGCTGGCTTTCTAGCTCCATGCCACACCAGCACGCAACAAGTCCACAGCACAAGAGACGATGTGCTCTGTGACCCTGGAGCTCACCCGCTCGCCCTCCCAGGCAGACTTCACAGCCCCTCCATGCCTAGCCAGTCTTTCAGCATGACCAGCATCAAGGCACCCGCAATGCATGCTCTGCTTCTCCTCACCTGGCAGCCCCCTGCTCAACAATGCTGCATGCTGCACACACCTTTCCAGTGCCCACACAGCAAATCGAGTGTGCCCAACCCTCCAGCATACCTGTGCCCCTTCCTGGCAGCCTTTGCAGGCCCTTTGATCCCTGCCTCCTCCAGCTTACGGCCGCCCCATGACTCAATGAAGCCGTGACACAGGAGACCTTCCAGTCGACACAGCCTTGAAAAGAGTCATCCAGCCCCACCTGTGCATCCTCCCTGGCAGCCTTTGCAGCCCTCTCCATGCCTCCCTCCTGCGGCTTGCCGGAGTCCAGCCTGACGGGCACCACCTGCTCAGCATCCTCTTTGACAGGCGACTCCCGCGGCTTGTGGGGCTCGGGCACCACATCCTTCCCCACCTCGCGGGCAGCCCTGCGCTGCTCCTCGTCCTCTGTGAGGCCCTGCAGCAGACGGCACATGCACAGCTCGGTTTGAGGTGTGCATGGCTGCTGTGAAGGTGAGGGCTGCTGCTCTCCTGCAAGGCCCTGCAGGGCAGCCATGGCAAATGAGTTGGGAATGCAAGGTTCTGTGGCACCTCGTCCTCCCCCACCCCAGGCAGCCCTGTGTTTCTTTTCCCTCCCCCAGGAGGCCTGCAGGGCAGCCGTGAGTGATGCACATGGACTTCGGCAAAGCACTACTCCTCATTGTCAGAGGCGGGTCCTGCAGGAATGAGAAGCTGCTCAGCAGGTGATGTCAAGATAAGAAAGGCTGGCGCTGGTATTGCAGGGGTTGTCGAGCAGCTTGTGGACCATGGACACCTTGTGCTGTGGGCAGTTCGGCATTGCCGATCAAGTTGCGGGAGAGGCATGGCCGGCAGAACTGTAGGTGCAAACTGTACAGTTTTTGGACTGCTCTGGCGCAGAACATGGATGGACTGCGCGTCACTCTGCAAGGTGGACCGGGGGTGTCCAGCGCTGTCACAAGCTGCACAGAGTGTCACTCCCGGCAGCTGTCCAGCCCTTGGCTTCAGCGCGCTCGGTACCAGCGCCACCCTCAGACTTCTGCCACAGCACCTTGGCGGCCGCGACCTGCTCCTTAGGGGTGGTGCCAGCCCTGCTGCTGCCAGCCTGCTTCCCCTTCCCAGCGCTGGCGCCCGCTCGAGCCTGCCCATGCTGCTCAGGCTGGGTGCTGCCGGCGCCCTTGCCGCCAGCAGATGCTGCCCTCTCACCGCCGCCGGCCAGGTCGGCAGGGGTGGCGGCCCTGCGCGACCCCTGCAGCGTCGGGGAGCCTTCACGCTGCAGGCAGACAACAGAGACAGGGTCAGGCCAGTCGCCAGGAGCTGCACTCAAAGAGCCAGGCAGGCCACCTGACCAGATGCAGCCATGCTGCATCGCTCCTGAACAAGAAGGCTGGCCGACCCTTCCAGTTCTGAAGCGCTGCAGACCCGCTCAGCGCATGCAGCCCAAAAGGAACTCCCGTGTGGCATGGTCCACTAAAGAACTGGAGCACACCTGTGTGCTCCAGGTAGCTACCCGCCCGCAGACATTCTGCCCCTCCCCCCCTCCTCCCCCCACATTGCCTGGTCTACTCGTGCGTTCATCACACCCGTAAAGCACATCTGCTTCCAGATCTGTGTGCAGGTCGCCACATTACCGCCTCAACGACTCGTGCATCCCGGCAGCAGCGGTGTTGACAGTCGAGCGCCTCTGTCTTCCTGTACAGATTCGGGGCCCCTGACACAGCCTCGCCTGGTTGTGCATCGATGTCTGCAGTGAGGCGCCTTGGCCCCCACAGTACACACCCTGGTCCTCACAGCACGGTCTCACCTGGTCGTGCGCGTTGACTGCGTCTATATCGGCAGTGAAGCCATCCTCCACAGGAATGGCCCCGCTGTGCTGCTCCTCAGCCAGGACGGCCATTGAAGGCATGGCTGCCATGGCCTCCTGCATTTCCTTGCCCATTGCTGCAGAGGCAGCCCACACTTGATTCAGTGGCGCACACAAGGCTGGCCGTGAAGGCTTGCACCTCTTTGCCCAAGATAGATGTTTCTGCACCATAGATAGGTGGTGTGCTTCATTGCCTTGCCCATTGCTGCAGAGGGCAGATCAAATGAGTTTCAGGACAGTACACGTGCAAGGCGACGAGACATCGAGGGCCCATTGCTCCAAAACCCTTCTGCACCTGCTTGCCCACCGCTGCAGAGACAGGTGAGAGGTGCAAGCAGTCAGAAGCACGCACAAACCTGCAGCGTAAAGGACACCATGGAAACCCACCACAGCCATCATGGCAGTCAGCAGTACGAAATTGGCCAGGGGTGCCATAGAAGGCAGGGCTCCAGTCAACCTGCCTGTTGCTGCACAGGCAGAAGATTAGTTGGCGCTTGCATAGCATGCATGATGCACAAAACACATCGACAAAGTCCCAACTTCTGGCCTCTCAGCGCAACTCCCACGCTGCTCTGCGACAGGGATACATGGGTGCCCAGCACATCTCACTGCAGCCAGCACAAACAGCACCTACCATGGTCGCCATCACACACAACTGTAAACAGTCTTCATCACCTGTACATGTGAATGCATGTCCAGGCATGTGTCTCACCACTGTCAGGATCAGTGGCAGCAGCCATGCCGGGCCCTGAGCTGCCCTGCTGGCTGCTGCCCTGCCCGGGCTTTGGTTTGAGCTGCACTGCCTCCTGCTCAGAGGGCTTGGCCTCAGATGCCGCTGCAGAAGGGGACTGTGCCTTGACCTCAGGTCCAGGGGCCTCCTGCTGGGGTGGCTCATCCTCTGGCGCCCCGTCCGCCTGCTGCAGTGGCTTGGCTTCTGCCGCTGCTGCCTCCTGATGGGATGGCTTGGGCGCAGATGCTGCTGACCCCTGCTGGGGCACTTCACCTGACCCTGCCTGCCCCTGGTCGGCATCCTGATTGCTGGAGGGCCCCGCCGTGCTGGTACCAGCGCCCGTGCTTGCCTGCAGTTGCATCTGAGCTGACTGAGGGGATACACCAGGCAGTGACTATTGCCCTGCTGCCTTCAAGCATGGTTGCCCCTGCTCCCTGCCGCCTTCAACTCGGCGTTTGGTGGCTTGAGTCGTGCAAGGTGCCCATCAGGAGTATGGGTCACAGCTCTCCCTCCAGCAGCGATACATGGCAGCCTGTCCCGACTGCTGCTGCATGCCCTGTACAATGCAGTGCTCCAAAGCGGAGCAGGCGCGGCTGCCATGACTTGGCAGCGCAGGCGGGCTCTTGAGTATTTTGCGTGGCACACAGGCTGGCAGGGAGCCCAGGGCTTCTGTTCCCCCTCCTGCAGGGCAGCGCACTGGAGCAGCTGTCGAGCAGGCCCCCCGGCTCAGCAAGGCTCAGCTAAATAGACCCAACACGACAGCCAGTCCTGACGGTCCTGCACTTGGTGCTGGACTGCATGCAGCAGCCAGGGCTGGCCAACCCTGCTGGCAGCACAGGCTCAGCAAACAGTCACAATTTGTTCTGCGCAGCATGCGGGCATGGGACTCCCTTCCCTTCCCTGCCCTGCAGGACATTGCTCTGGTGATCAGCAGCTGAGCGATGATGGAGCGAAACTCCAGCTGTGCAGGCACAGCGTGCCCATCACACCAGCGTCGGATCAGTGAAGGAAGGTGGGTGCCGTGTTCGGGTCAGCAAAGCAGATGGCCCAAACAACGAGGCTGCCACAGGGGACCTGGCCAGATGTTGCAGATCTCCACGACAGAGAGATGCCTGCATGTGCAGGCGTCCGCCTGCGCAACAAACTCTCACACCAGGCCGGTGCCACCTCAGCCAGAGGTGCAGGAGGCAGCGACCCCCACCTTGCGCACAGGTCGCTGTGGCAGCGTGGGACCGCGCCTGCCGGCACGCCGCAGGGCCGGGCTGGAGGAGCCAGGCTGCCTGGCCGCGCCGCCCGCTGGCTTCCCGGAACTGGCTGGCTGGCCTGCCATAGCAGCAGATGCTGTGTGAGCTGAGGGGTGCCAGGCAGCTCATGAACAGATGGTGGACAGCAGGGATGTTGCATGGCTCAGGGGGACTGTCAGCTGAAGCGATGCAGGGGCCTGTCCAGACGGCGAGGACACGCCACAAACGCGTACTGGGCTGGGGCACTAAGGAACCCATCAGCCACATTCCTGGTGCACTGGAAGCCTCACCTTCCCTGTTGCTCGACGCCTGCTGCACAGGCCTGGCAGCGGTCCCAGTCTTGGGCTGCTGAGCTGCAGCTGGCGTGGGCGACCGCGTCCCAGGAGTGGTCGCATCGGAGCTGCTCTCGGACGTAGGGGCACTAGCCCTGCAAGCAGGAACAACAGTTAGCCATCGCATGCGGTCACGTGTTTGGCAGCGAGTACACTGCTGCTGCTATAGGGGCTGGGGACATCACCCCTGCCAAATGCTGGTGAGCATGTGCAAGTGATAAGGGGACTGGCATCACCCCTGCAGGTGGCAGCTTTGACTGGGTAGTGCAGCGACTTCTGTGAGCCTGCAGGACTACCCATGCAAATAGCAATATCATCAGCATGTGCCCTGTGAGCTGGCAGCGCTACTGCGTCGCCAAGACCAGCAAGTGCATGCCCTGTGAACAAAGCATTGTATGGCAGAAAGCCGCGCCAGAAGGCAGGCAAGCATGACTTGGCTGAATCAGGCAGCGACTGCTGATGCCACAGACCCAGCAAGCAGCATGCAAGGTACTGGCTGCCGCCTCACCTAGCCTTGGTTCGCTTACGCTTGCTCCGCTCCTCTGCAGCAGCCTCCTGCCTGGTCTGGCGCCCAGCTGTGCCGGCTCGCTTCTTTTTGATGCGCCCCCTCACCCTCTGGCTTAGCAGATAGCCACCAATTGCTGTAGAGCCAGCCACAAGGACGGTTGCCACAATCTTGCCAACAGAGAAGGACCCTGCCTGGACCTCATCTCGCTTCTCGTGGAAGACATGGGGCCTTTCTTCAGACTCCTCCTCGCTGGAACTGTAGTCTAGATTCACCACCATTGGAAGCGGCGGATTGGCAGCCTTTTAATGTAGATGGCTTTGTCAGAATCCCATCATTCAAGACCTGAAATATTATGTGTTGTGCTCCCATACACCCAAGGTCAGGACTTGAGGTATGTGATGTAGGCATAGGGACAGACTGCTGCACTCCAGCTCGTTCATAAATAGGTGCTTGCATTTGGCCTGGTTCAAGCAGGCACAATACTTGTTTTATGACCAAACACTGTGCATGTCCTTGAGGCGTTGTGGTCCAGCTGTCAATCGGCAGTCATGGTGCTCACAAAATTAACTGTACTGGAAGATGAGGGGCTACAAACTTTCTAGACTGAGAAGATATGTCCTGCTTCTGACTGGTCACAAGCACTGGGAGCACAAAGGAGTTTGCTGCCTAGCCTTGCACTGGCACCTCGGGAGGCAGCTCTCCAACCGGCGGCCCAAACGCCATGTGCTGCTGAGCTTCAAAAGTGGTGGGGTCTGGAGAGAAGGCAGCTCCATACAGGCCACCCTTGACCTTCATGAACTGCGCCATGGTCTGCTGGGGGTAGCGCTTCCTGGGGCCCTGAAGCGTGTCCTGGTCCCGCGGCCACACAAAGTACCCAATGGAGTAACGGTCCCCCTGCAGACAAAAGGGGTTTTCTGGTGTAAAGGCAAGTTCTGAGGGTGCGTGAGGTGGTCTCAGCCTGACATTGCGCGTCCTGAGCTCAAGCTGAGGTCAGTCTGGCACTTGGCTAAATTAAAATCATTCAGCAGCAGCAGCAGCAGCAAGGCGGCACCAGGACCCATGTCCTGTGCACACAAGCTAGTCAAGATTGGGCCAAAGCAACAGCATTAGGCATTGAGCCGGCTCAGTGCACCAGCAACCTTACATTGCACTAGTGCAAACAATCTTAATTCCTGGGGAGCTCACCTGTGGCTCCTCTGGCTTCGGCATGCGTACCCTGTGGTAGTTGCTCCTCAGGACGCCTGTATGTGCATGCAAAAATGCTCCTGATGTGATTGGATGGCAATGGCAGCCCACAGAAAGATGCACGGCGCCGCGCTGTCTGCTGAGCCCTTACAGGTTCTGGCACCGGAGGAAACCGCAAACTTCGGGCTTCACAGTGCATCAGGCGCTGCAGCATGCAGGGCTGATGCAACATCAGGAAAGCACATGGGCATGCTTTCTGTTGGCGCTGGATGCAAGTGCCACTGCATTCTTACACGTATGGAAAGCTGCGAGCTTCGGGCTTCACAGCGTTGCAGGCGCTGCAGCATGCAGGGCTGATACAACATCAGGAAAGCACACAGGCATGCTTTCCTTTTGCACTGAATGCAAGGGCCACTGGATTCTTACACGTATGGAAAGCTGCAGACTCCCGGCTTCACAGCGCGGCAGGCACTGCAGCATGCAGATGGGTGCAACAGCCTCACCATCGCTCAGGAACTGCAATGGGTCGCCAATGTTGACCGTGATACAGCCAGGCATGGGTGGGCAGGGCGTCCACGAGTCGACGGTGAAATGGCCCTCCGCAGAGCCGCTGACCGCCTTTCCGTCACGCCCAGCAGCCAGCTCCAGTCCAGTGGAATCTACAATCAGAACTCAGAAGTGAGGCAAGCAGCTGACTGCTGTATGCCAGCAGGACCGCAAGCCAATGCCGCCTCAGGCCGTGTCTTTGTGTGGTTGGAGCAGCAAAACAGCCTCATGCATGTGCCTGCCATCCCAGCAATGTCTGTGTAGAGCTGCCAGAAGCTTAGCAGCACACCAGCATGCCCTGACCGGAAGTGGGGGTCAGTCTTTGCCATATGGCCTGCCAGTGGGTTCACTGTCCACCATTCAAGGCTGCCACCCTGTCCAACTGCCCACGTAGACAACCAGTGCGGCACACTCACTGGGGCTGGTGAGCAGCAGGGTGATAAGGGACTCATCGGTGTGGGCAGTGATGCGGTTGATGCCAGGCTTCACCTTGAGACCCTCCACTGCAGGCACAGGAGAGCATGTGGCGGCATGCCATGCGGGATTGTAGTGCAGAGCACCCAGCAACAGGTTGGTGAAGATAGTGAAACAAACACAGGAGGCAAGACGGAAAGCTTGCAAGCCTGCCGGCCTGGAGGCACCTGCCACACTGCCTGCAGCTGTTTGGAGGGGTGTGCCTGGCATGTGTGGGCCTGTCAGTGCCTCTCACCTGTTGGGTACTTATGGTGCTGCAGGAAGGTGTGGTTGTCAGGGTCAGCAACATTTGTTTTCTGCAGCACGACACTCACTCAGAGGGACCCCTGTTGGGAGAGGCTTCCTCTGCCTGAGGGGCAGCGCATGGCTGCCAGACAGAATGGGCACAAGCAGCCTTGCAGCATCTGCTGAGGGCAGCAGGCGCCAGATAGTGTGGCAAGCAGCAGGCCACATGTGCCACAAGGTTGCAGGTGCCCCAGGGGGAGACAATGTGTTGCGGCACTTTTGATGTGGACGCCGTGATGTGCGTGTGTGCACATGAACAGAAGATGCCCACCTCCTTGAAGTAGTTCTCTGGGAAGCCAATGCCCACAGCAAAGCAGGACAGGATGCGGTCCACCACAGGAGGCAGAGCATTCATGAAATCTAGAGTTGTCTCCCTGCAGGAGCAGAGGAGCAGGGTGCTGGAAGGTGTAGCACAGATGCAGGGTGCTTGAGCTTGCTGCATGTGCACCCTGGGGGAGCACCCAAGGTGATGCGCATCATCAGTGTACGCAGTAACACACAGGCAGCAGTCTGACTGAGGTTGGACCAGATGTGAGGGATGTTGCTTGGCCAATACAAGCAGTCCCAGGGCAGCATGGCAGAGCATCAACAGCAGGAGAACCCTGACTCAACTGTAGCCCGGCGTCAGCTTTGGGTCGGGCCAGGAGGTGCGCATCTTCTCGTGGACCTCGTAGCACTGGATGCTGCTCTCGTGCAGCGTGCCATCTGCAGGGCACAAAATCCCAGGATCCGTCAAGATTCAAAAGGGAGCCAGGAAGTGCTGCCGGCACCTGCCTGCAGAACTAAGGCATGCAGGCCAGGAAAGACAGGGGCAGCCAGCCTTGGCAACATGTGCTTTTACCTGCCAGAGGATTAATTTCGTATCCGATGAGCTTGCGAGCGCCCCAATCCACACGTGGTAGACTCATTTTGGCCTCGCTGGGCTGCTCGAAGTACCTGCAGGTGGTCAAGACCCTGCGCTGCTGTCAGGTGATCCCAGGGCAGGGCCAGGGTGGGACGCGGGGTAAAGAGGGGCCCAAGGTGAACAGGGAGCGGTCTGCTTCCAATGTGCACTCCAACACAGTCCAAGACAAGGTTCTGAGATGAGCCGGGGAACGTCTGCTTGACGAGTCAGCCTGCCCGACACACAGAGAGCACTCACTGGGCGTTTGCTGCAAAGGCAGCATCGATCAGCTCCTGGGAAATGCCATGATTCTTAATGTAGAAGAACCCTGCGCCAGGAGAGCCGCAGCAATCAGCCAGACTGGCCAAAAGTGCGCGGCAAAGGCCATAAAGGGTCCTTTCTGTCAGTCAGTGGCAGTGCCAGACTGGGCCCCCTTCTCTGTTAGTCCGCAAACTGAGTGGGCCTCGCCACAGAGCTCACCAATACTGCATGCTGCCTTCATCAGGTCCTCTGTGATCTCTGCCCTTCGATGCTCAAAGTCGCTGAGATCCACGACAGGGGGGATGCGGGGCATCGCGGAGGATGCAACCATGGCGGATTGGGCAAACTGGTTGCAGACAGACTTATTCAACAGATTTATGTCATGATACATTTTCAGCTGATCTGGGCCTTGAACAAATAAGAAAGTCAAGCCTGCACAGGCTGTGCCAAGTGAGTTCAGACAAGTGTTGAAGGCACAGCTGGCTACCTCCTACATGATGCTTTGGGTGCTGGTGATCAGTTCTCAAGGTTTGTTGTTTGCAATGTGGCACTGATGGCCTGGTATGCATCCTCAGCTGTTGGCCGCCGCTCAGGGGAGACCTGGAGGCAGGACTCCACCAAGGCCACAATGTTCTGGGGACAGTCGTCAGGCGCCTGCAAGCAGAGACCCACCCTCAGGCGCTGCTACACCCTGGATGCAAACCATGCTGGACAAGGCAGAGAGCCAGCGCATGCATCTGCCGACCTTCCTGGAGCCAACCCAGCGAGTGGATTGGTGGCCATGGCCACTGATCAGGCAGCCAGCCATCAACTTGCCTGGAGATCCCTCAGTTGTCCTCGAATGGGCACCTCTCGCGTAATGAGCTCGTGCAGCAAGATGCCAAAGCTGCAGCCACGGCAATGGTGAGCACAGAGTAACTGTGAGCCGGCAGGCAGCAGCGCTGTGGGCATGCCCATCACCTGTACATGTCTGCTTTAGTGCCAGACTTGTAGTTCAGCAAGACCTCCTGAAGGGCATCAGCACCCCAGGTAAATGCGCAGCCTGTGTTGCAAGCGGCAGGCCGTTGTCAAGCATCACCCACAGCAAGCTGTCACAGCAGACCATGGCGAGCAGCAACCTCCCCGTCACAGTGCTGCGCATGGGACGCATGAGCAGGCTGGCCTAAACAATGACTGCCACGGCCCAAGTGCAGCAACAAAGGCAAAGGGCCTCACTGGTGCAGCGTAGGCCAATGTCCAGCCATGCAGGTGGCTGGAGTTGGTCCGCGTGCTTGTGTTGTCGATCAGGCGGGCAAGACCAACGTCAGCTAGCTTAGCCGTCATGCACTCTGTGTCCAGCAGAACATTCTGCAGTGCACAAGAGTTATACATGGGGATGGGCAAAGACATGCTGTGACATCCATGGGGCCACTTATATGAACACGCCAGACTGCGAGACTCATGTGCATGCTGCTGAAAGCCAGCCCGGGTGTGCTGCAGCCAGCTTCGATGAACAAGAGCATGGCAGGGCCCACCACTACTAGCGCCAGAGCACAAGAGAAGCCATCGCTACCAACCCTCTGCCTCACCGTGCTTTTAATGTCTCCATGCAGGATGTTACTGCTGTGCAAGTGTAGAAGGCCCTTGAGGACGTCAAGAGCAATCTGCGGGCCCCGCTTGGCCCAGACAAGCTTATGCCCATGCTGATCCGACACGATGGCTCTTCGCAGATTGCCACCTCCCATACACTCAGTGACCAAGACGGGTACCGTAAACAATTGACTGACACCTGCAGGCAGGCAAGACCAGCTGCAGCCTGCCTCAAAGGCCCAAGTGCGCACCGCAGGGCTTGCATCCGATGAAGTGGCAGGAACCTTGTTGCACCCACCAAAGAACTTGACGATGTGCTGATCTGCACAACAGGGGGCAACATTTAGACATGGAAGAACTGGACAGGCTTCTGTTTGCTTTCAGAAAGCAATCAAGGGAACCACAGAGAAGGCAGAGCATTCAATGTGTGTGAGCTCACCTTGCATGCATGCCCGCTGCAGTATGTTGAGTTCCTGCAAGACCAGCACATCAACACTGAGACACAACATCAGCAAGGTTGAAACAGTAGGTCTTTTTGGAGGTTATCTCTATTGGGGCCTGTGCCCACAGGAAAACAACTCTTGCCTTTCTAAATGCTGTAAGGTGCACCCCATCTGCCCCATTCATCATCTTGAGGGCCACTGCACACCCCTGGTACATCCCCTTGAGCACCTGCAGCACACACAAATGTCTCTGGAAAGGCCCACCACAGCAGCGACTTGGCGCTGTGTTGTTGTTCAGTCAGGCAGGGGTCATCAGGGTGCCTACAACTCGTCGCAGCACGGCCTGGGAAGGCAGCATGCTCACCCTGCCAAAGCCACCAGTGCCCAGCAGCACTGGCTGCCCTTGCTCATTCCTGCACAGTGTCAGCTCGCTGGGGTCGATGTCCAGCTTGACCGTGGGCGAGGCCTTTGAGGACCTGTCAGCGCCCCCAGAGGACTGGTGGCAGACCTGTGTGTGCTGACTGGCTGACTGGCCGCCTGACTGTGAAGAGACGTGTGGGCTGGGGGTTGAGCTCACACTGCCTGGCAGACTGCTCTTGGAAGTTGAAGTGAGTGATGGAATACCCACTGTGCGCTTGCGCAGCCCCTCTGCCGAGGAGTCTGTGAGTGTGAGCAGGCTAGGTTGCAAGCTGCAGCCAAGGGAAGGGGGCTGCTTGGCCAAACCATCTCCGGCTGTCTGCTGCTGCAGCCGCCTGTGCCTGAGCCTTTGCCCTGCGTCATATGCCTAGACTTCAGTACGTCAGCCCTTGCTGCGGAGTGGAGGCACATTGCAGAGAGGTGCTCTTACCTGCCACCAGGACTGCCAAGGCAAGGCACGCTACTGCGAGGGCCACCACTGCCCTGCAGTTCATGACATCAAATCAGGAAATTTGTGACATGTAGCCCCAAGTTGTATTGTAAGCTTCCAGCAGCCAGGCTGCCATCCAACAAAGACATAGACACCTGCCTGTAAGCTACACTGTACTTGAGTGGGGTTGTCTTCAGGTAGGTGGCAACTTGGTCACAGAGCTGCAGCACAGAGACGATTAGAGTCAATTGGCGTTTTGTTACATTACTGGTTGAACACCAGGATGCTCACCGTGTAGTTGTTCAATTCTGTTGTGCTGATGAGAGAACTCCTGTGCACCTGTACTCCTGCCACAGCCAGATGCTGGTCAAAAATGCTGCCCAGGCTGCTCTCCAGGTCTCGTGGCATCACCAGAGCCAGCGTCTGCATGCAGGCAAGTGGTTGACACGCGCCGCGCGATCAGTTGCATCAGACTGCTTGCGGTGCAGCTGAAGGGATGGGCACAGGTCCCATGATCGTCCAGCAGGACTGTGGTGGCCAAGCACTGTCTGTGGATGGACGACTGACCTGTCTGATGGTTGCAGCACTTGTGCTGCGCTGCGCCACAGCCGTGATGCCCACCTTGGCCCCACCGGGGCCGTCAGGATACTCATGCACCTGCATTGCAGTCCACGTGTCTCAGCTCCGCAAGTCAGACCATATGCAATCCCTCATGTTGCTCCTTTACCAGAGCCACTGCATGCAACTGGCAGCCAGCAGCTGCTGGCTGTACAACTTCTCTGCATTCAGCAAGATGTAGATCATGTGTAACACAGGGGCCTACCTGCGTGAGCTCCATGGCAAACACCCCTGACTGCTGTGTCAAAAATTTGCTGAGCTCCAAAAGCAGGATGTCCTGCTTGGGGAGATCGAAAGGCAGCAAGCCCACCCCTGCCAGCTGCAATGCACAGCAGGATGTCAGGGCTCCCTCCTGACTTGGGGCGGCATCAGCAGCTTCTGCTCAACTGTGACTTGCAGAATGCAGTGCAAAGCTTGGGACTCCTCAAGTTGACATTTGGCTGGGCTGACCTTTGGCATACAAGTCCCAAAAGCAGATCTGCAGATGCAAGCATAAGGCTTCCATTCTGCCCACCTCAATGGTAAACTCCGTGGCCCTGCAATCCTGGAACACTGCATCGCCCTGTCTGAATGTGCTGAGAAGAGGGAGGGCAGGAGGGTCAAGCACAAAGTGACTCATCATGACATCTCCACCCTGCAGTCATTATTAGCCATCTAGGATTGCACTAGAATGCAAGATCTGGTGTGCACAGCATGATGCAAGAAGCCGCCGCATGAGGGTCGAGAGCCTAGACCAACAGCACAGCTGCACCTGAAAGCCCTGTGATGCCATGGTGGCCTGCATAAACTGTCTGTAGAGAGCACCTGCAAGGACAGACATCCCCAGGTGGTGCGGCAGCAGGGTGACAGGGGTGCAATGCAGCGCGCTGGGTTGAGCACGCTGGGGCACCAGCGCTGCTGTCTCACATGCAAATTAATGCAGGCCAGCAGGTCATGCTGTGGTACAACCAGTACAGGCGAGCTCTTTCACATGCAGCTGTGGTGCAGGCCTGTAGGCTTGCTGCCAGAAAGTTGTGACAGTCGTGCTGCTGATTCACCTTGCACTCCAAAGACTGGGAAAACTGAGGTTCGGTGTAGCAGCACCTTGTGGATCACGTCTACAGAACCAAGCGACGAGCCTGCTGCAGCGTCTGCTGCAAGTGCATCCTGGGATTGCAGTACACCCTGATCATCTGCATCCCACCAAGAGTCTATCAGCATGACCTCCATGGATATGCATCGGTGAACAGGGAGTCGAGGGCCGCATGAGCAGTGGGTGCCAACCACATCAAGATGCATGGCTCCGAACAGGGCTGCAGAGCTCAGCAAGCCTTGCTTTGCGCCTCACCGAGTCTGTGCACAGCAGTTGTGGCTGGCTGTGACGCCTTCACAGAAACCAGCTCTGTTGAGAGGCCTGCCAGGGCATAGAGCCCAGCATGGGTGCTGTAAATCACATGCTGGACCTCCTCAGTGATGGGCAACAGACCAGGGCCAATAAATCTGCACAGTGAGTGAGGCAAGCATTCAGCAATGGGACAGTCTTCTGCCTTGCAGGGGCGCACAGCACATGACAAATAATGCACACTGGCTATGCAAGCGGTAGGGTAACTCTCAGGTGCACCTGGAATAGTCCCAGCCCAGCAGAAGGCTTCCAGATGACGGAAATGTGCTGTCATCTGCATACTCGGAGACATTCCATCCCCCAGACTCAGCAGCCTGGCTGCTTGCTGGCTGCTTTCCCTTTGCTTGAGACAGACTTCCAAGCAACAGCAACACAGTTAGCATTCCATGCACGGGTAGTGGATGATGTGACGCAATTTAGAATCCGGGCGACGGCAGCTGGTGTGAAACCGCTGTCCTCTATGTGCGGCTCAAACCATGCCACAGGCACCTGCAAAGGGTTCCCAGATCTCGCCTCATCACAATGCAGCTTCCACACTTGACTGGTGTGAATATCACCGTTGCAGGTATTCTGACACCACATGCTGATGGCCTGCAGGTGATGAAGATGACAGCCACACTGACTTCAACGCTGCAGATGACTAGCCTTCTGCAAAGAGATGCGCAGGAAGCAGACTCAGCAATGGCCATCACAACTCACACTGGGGGTAGAAGCTCTCTTGTTAAGCACTGAGACAGGCTCTGCGAACCTCGACACCTGGGGTGCTGGAGACTGGCTCAGAGGCATCACACATCAGACATTCAATGGGCAAGGACAGGCTATTTTTCTGCCATCTCAACATGACTCTCGCATGTTTGACTCTCTGCAATGGTGGTCATACTGTGCCTGTGATGACCTCAGAGAATTGCTGTTTGCAGTACACTTCTGCCGGAGCCAAGATGGAACAAGTAACAGCATTCAAGGTTGCCTTGTAGGCTCGCAACCCACTGCACCTGAAAAACTTTCACCAAGGGCTCACAGGCACCTCAGTCAACCAACCAACAGCACAGGGGCCTCTTGAACAATGCAGGGCCTGTGAGGGGCCAATGGTTGCATACTTCTGCTTCAAATAGAAGCCTCAGGCAAATGGGGCCACGCTCCAAGCCCCTGCCACTATCAAGAGGCTTCAGCAACACTTACAGGCTCGCACGGTGGCTGCATTGCATGCGTCAGCACAGGGAGGGACCGCAGAGACAGCAGATGAGCAGAGAGATTGCAGTCGCCTGCAGGCAAAGGCGCAAGAAGCCCTGGAAGCATGCAAGGGCAGGAAGGCAGCTGCCTGTTGCCCTCAGTGACCAGCTTCCACATGCTGCAGGCACAAGCCTATTGGTTTGCTGTCAGATGGCCACCACAAACATGCACTACAGAGCAACATTGTGGATGTAGACATCACTCTCAGAGGTGAACGCTGCTACGGCCAGACTGCAGCGCAGCAAGAGAGCTGGCCCCACTGCAAAACTCATCTAGGAGGCATTCAAGGTTTTCCCAGGGAACAAGATGCATAACACATATGTTCCAAGCATGCAAGAAGCACTTTCGTATGGTCAGCTGTCTTCTGCAGGCTGGCTGGAGCCTCCCCCAGGAGCTGGCAACAGGCGTCATTACAGCTGTGCACAAGCACCACCAAGCAGGCCATAATACGCCCTGAGGCAGGGTGCCAAGTGCAGCAGTCACACTACTACATGACCAGCCCAGCGTGCAGCAGCACCAGCCACGGTCAAGCAGAGTCCCACATGCAGTCCTCATTGCAGTTCACCACCAGCTCACCCTGCAGCAGCCCCTGCTGGGAGCAATCAGGCATGATTCAACCTGCAGGTGTAGCAGCGCATTTTCTTGAGGCAAAAGCCCAGTTCAGCACCAAAATAGTGCCAGGCAGGCACACACAGTAAGCAGAGGCTGCATGGGGTGCTGCCCTCACAGAACTACAGCGGCAGCGCGCAGATGAGAGTATCAGCCCATCTCAATGCAAATCACTAGCTACATTCTTCCCCTGGGCACATGTCTGAGGAGGTGGATCGTCAGCCTACCTCTTGAGTGATGCAGATGCCCACAGCATCGCTCATGCGCACTTCGAAGGTGTGCAGGTACTTGGCTGCCCGCTGCAGCAGATGACTTGCCCAAGAACGTCCTTGGACACGATCAAAACGTCCCAGACGCGGCCGGACATGCTATTCGGCTGCGTCTAGGAGCTCACCATCAAGTCCAAGGGACGTTTCCTGGGAAGTGGTTATGCTGCAGCGGGCAGACGAGTACGAGGACACCTTTGATGTACTCTTGAGCTGCATATTGCATGACCTGCAGTCAAGAGCCAGCAGTTTGAGCCATTCATGTCTATCCTTTGCTGCAGCACAGAGACCTTGCCAGCACAGCTGCATGCTTCTGGCACCCCCAGGCATGGTATGATGGTCCCTGAATGTGAACTAGTGGTCAGGATAAGGACTGCACACCAAGTCAAAAGCTGTACATGCCTGCATTCCAAGCATATCTGTTGCTTGAAGGCTTTGCTGAGGCATGAAGTCGTGCCAGCAAGTTCCCACCGAGAGCAGCATACATGTAGAGGGTGAGTTTGGCCAATGCTTGAGAAGAGTCAGATCTACCAACCTGCCTGCTGCATGCCTGGAGTTTGCAATGTGGCTGTTGAAGTGCCCCCTGCACTCACAGGCCTGCTGCACACATGCAGATTGCCCACCTGAAGCCCGTAAGAAGGTCGTGGTCGGCGTTAACGGCAATGCTGGGACTAATACATGCTCATGCAAGTGACTGACCAGTGGGCCTTGCTGCTGCTTGCAAGCATGCAATCGCAATGCAGGTTCAGGGGCTTTGTGTCTGGTGTCACAGCAGGCCTGACGCCTGACCTGTGTGGGTCTAGGTGCTGCCAAAGTGCATGCCAAGGACACCCACAAGCCAGCAAATACGACCATGAGCATGGACCTGCCTGGGCAATGTGTCAGTGCATCTGCTTTGGGGTTCAGAGAATGCTGGTGCGGGGTCTGTGCTGCGATGCCATGCCACTGCACAACACCCAAGACACATCTACTGGCTGGAAGGCTTCCACGGCAGCAGGCAAGTGCATGGTCCATCAGTAAAACAGGTGCTGCAGACACGGGAACCATCTATGCAACATGCACTGCTTGCGTCGGCAGGCCAGCCAGCTGCACAGCTTTTTGCTGTTGTGCTGCTTCTGGGGGAGATGCCCTGCTGGGGACAGACCGTAGTGTAGCTCGAACAGAGATACAGAGGCTCGTGCGCGTGCAGCTCCCTATTAGGCACCACCACAATAAAGCTGAGAGCAGCCCCAGCTGGCTGGTCGGCTGCAACTTTAAGCATGCCTGGCAGAAATGCGGGAGGGCAGCCATGACAGCCAGCCATGCATGCTGTCAGCAAGGCTCATTCATAGAAAATGCCACCCTGCCCGTGCCAAACCCCAAGCTCAGCAAAGCTGTAGGTGCCCTCACCAGCCCAACATCCTGACATGTTGTCTCCAGTCTCCCGTGGGAAAGGGGGCATGGAGCGCCAGGGGACCAGATCTGTGACACCCAAAATCATCACCGGAGATGCGCATAGCCATCATCGCCAACTCAAGGGTGCACCCTTAAGTGGATGACATTGGCCATAGACATATCATGGTCATGCTCTTGGCTGCCACAGGAATGGTCTGAAAGCGTACAAGACTGTAGAACTGCACAGAGAGGGGCTCAGCTGTGGACTGACATACTTTCCTGCCTGTCGGCTCCAACTTTTCTGGCAGAACACCCCTGGCAGAAAATGGGCGGGCAGCCACAACAGCCAGCCGCACATGCTGTCAGCAAGGCTCATTGAAGAAAGTGCCGCCTCGCCCGTGCCTTTGTCATGCTCAGCATTCCTTTATGTGGCCCTCACCTGCCCATGGTGTTGACATATTGTCTCCAGTCTACCGTGACAATGGGGGCATAGAGCGCTGGGGGACCAGTTCTGTGGCACCCAAGAGCCTCAGCATGTTGTGAGCAAGGGTGTGTGTACCCACCTAAGAGCGCTGAGTGCGCCCTTACAAGGGTAGCAACAGCCTTGCGCACAACGTAGCTTGAGGTAGCAAAGTTGCCTGTCAAGCTCCAGGGTATGGCTGCCCATATCCCAGGCTCACCCTCTTGCTCACGCCTGTGGTCAAGCACTGCCTGTACCACTTTCAGGCCAGCATGATCTCGCCTGGCAGTTGCCATCCCCTGCCCATTCACCAGCCTGGAGCACGTAACCATGTTTTTTTTCAACAGCCTGGATGGCGCAAGATTTTGTTGCAAGGCACACCAACAGGCACAATGCAGTGCAGGCATGCTGTTTTGACGTGAAAGCTACTGGTCCCTTGCACAGAACTTGAAGCAAGCAGTCCCTCATGAGCACCTGGGCAGAAGCATCTTGTGAAGAACATGGATTGAGCGTGCAGGAAGCAGCCACCCACAAGGCTGTGCTGCTGACAGAGGTTCAGCGTACTGCTGGCCCACCTGCTGCTTGCTCTCTGCTGATTCTCCTCAGGATGAGTGGACATGCCTTTGGAGCTGGGGGCATGCTGCACCACAGGCCACATGCAATGTGAACAGCCTTGAACAGCGCAGCGTCGCCAAAGCCCTGGGCTCTGCACCAGCCAGCCAGCAGGAGACATGCAATATGCAGGGAGCGAAGCGGTGAAGCAGCTGCAAGCCAAGTACCTGCACACCAGGTACCTGCCTGGTTGCACAATCAAAAGGAGCCTCCATAGCTGAGCTCTGTGGGGTGATGACAAGGACGCTGCTGCTTGGTGAAGTGATGGCCCTCCTGCCGAAATGTGAAGCCAGTACACTGGCAGTCAGGACAGGTATGCAGAGTGCTGAAGCTGGCTGGCAAAGGGGGTGCACGCTGAGCAGGACACAAACCACACAGTGTGGAGCGAGTCGTTGCTGAGGTGTGCGCACACAAGGACCATCCTGCATGGGCTGGATGGCAAGCATCAGAAGCCTCCAGAAAGCATAGCAAGCTGCTGAGGAGATGGAAACAGCCAGCAAAGTGCCTTGTGGCGGTCATTGGACGGGCCTCTACAACCGAATTGCATCTCAATCAGGCAGACATGGCACAGATGAATGCTCTGGTCAGGTGGTCCTCATCTTATTTAGGCGCAAACGAGCTGGCCACAGATCAGAGGAAATAGGTCACATGTTTTTTGTACGAACACTCTAACAGGCAACAAAGCATTTCAATCCCCACTGTATGTCTGCTGATCGGCTGTTATGTATGTAAATAAGTGGACCACGTTCGCATTCAGTGTGGTGGCTCAGAATAATGCAGGTGGGTCCATGTGGTCCAACTCGGTTGGCAATATTGGCTCACACAGTGGCATGGCATCTGCAGGGCTTGCATACGTCTTCTCTGTGTACTCAGATCAGATCAAGCAGAGATTTGGCTTGCGCCAGAACCAGGTGCTGCAGTGCACTGGTGCTGCTGCGCGCCATGCATGCAGGGCAGCCACCCTTGACGCTTTGCACCTGCAGGTGGAGGCTCTTGCCTCAGCCTGCAACTTTGGTGGGTACCTGAGCATCTTCAGTGGGCTGGTCTATGATGCGCTGGGCCATAGGCATGGCGTGGGCCCCAGGTATAGCTCGTCTCCAGGAAGCAAAGGCTGCCAGCATCATTGAAATAGCGGAGTGTCATGCTCCCACTGCAGGGTGACGCTGCTCATTGGCACAGTGTGCAACTTGACAGGCTTCCTGGGGCTCTGGGCTGCAGCCACTGGGTGAGGCTCACCACTCTGCAACTTATCAGGCCACTGAATGAGCCTCTGCGCCCCGCACCTGCGCCTGTGGGCCTGCTGGCGTGCCAGCACTTGCCGTTACATGACATGCGGAAGGCAAGCCCATGTGCTCTGTGACATGCCAGGCGCATCCCTGGCCCCTTCTGGCTCCTGGTGGTGCTGGCGCTGATAGGGTGTAATGGGGGGACGTGGACCGATACAGCTGCCATGGTCACCAGCGTGCGCAACTTTCCCAATGAGCGTGGCACTGTGGTCGGCATCCTCAAGTCCTGTGTGGGTGCGCCGCAATGCTTACAGAGGTCCTGCATCGGCAAGGCAGAGCCTTCTGGGTGGGTCCAGTCGGCAGCATACTGCTGTGTTCTTGGCACGAGTCAGGCTCTGCGCAGCGCAGTGCTCGGCCCTTCACGATCTGTGTGAGTGAGCGCACGCTGCCTGGCATCCTGCATGGGTGCAACCGGATTACGCTGCGCCTGTGCCAGGACAAGGCAACACCTCTCAAGGCGGTGCACTGCCTCCTCAATGCTTGCATTGGAGCTGCATTCATGCAAAATCTGCTACAGAGCAGATGCTTGCAGCATCCTGCCGCGCCATTGTCAGGTCTCCCACTTCGCTTGACTGCTCAGAGTAGCTGAGCCGCAGGCATGCACTTCTGCAACTGCAGCACTTGCTGTGATCAGGCAATCATGCTGACTTGGCTGGGCATGCAGGGCTGACGGCCTCCATCTTTACTGGCCTCTATGTGGGCTTCTTCTCTCCTGACGCAATTAGGTGGGGCACCTCACTTCAACCTGGTGACATTTCCCCTCAGGGAGCAACTCACCCAGGTGCTAACATGGTAGTGAGCGGCTTGCATCCCTGCACAATCTCTGGATGCAGAGACCAAGCGCTGGCCCCTCCCTTCTGCAGGTTTCTGCTGTGCCTGGCCTTCTTGCCCTCAGCGCTCTCACTGTGCTCAGCCGCTTTCATCAATTATGTTCCTTTCGTCCAACAGAGTGAGGTCCATGTGGAGGGTCAGACTTTTACAACAGGTGCGCGCCCACCCGCTCCATGTGAAGCTGATTTGGCCATGTGTTCACGCTGCCTGTGATCCTCACAGCGCATGGCGCTGCACTTGTGATCAGGCACAGCATCCACTGCCTTCACATGAAGCAGTACTGTCCACCGCATCTTGCCTAGGCCCCAGCTGTGGCTGCTGCCCTGCAGCATGCCTGCTGGGCGGGCTGACACGCAGCAGCGCAAGTCCTCTCAAACAGCAGACCCAGTCTGCGCCAGCCGGGTGGGCAAGATCGTAGCAATGCAGCCCTTCTGAGAGTGCAGGCCCAGCCCGCACCCGCCTGCTGGCCTGGCACTGGCTTGACTGCAGCAAGCCTGGGTCCTCCCTGACTCCCTCCGCTGCCTGCAGGCAGGCGCTTCCTGCTGGCCTATGGAGTCATGTTCTCCCTGGCCTTGTACCAGACGGGCACCTCTCTGGCCGCCGCCTCCCCACGGATCGAAATCTCCCAGCAGTTGCGAATGTGGCTCAGCATTGGTGAGGCTCTGCGTCGCGTCGCGCATGCTGGCAGCGGCTGCATGCCGCCCAGTGGCAGCACATGGTGTCCGTCCAGCCAGCGCTGCCAGGCGCCCGCACGGTGCTGCCGGCTGTGAAGTGGCCAGGCCAGGGTGGCTGGCTCCTGGCCTTATCCGCAAGCGCCTCCAGCTCAGCACTGCCAGCCTTGTGCCACTCAGTTCTTCCCTGCTGCGCTCACAAGCAACAACGAAGTGTTCTCATTGCTGTGTCCTGTCCCTTCCATGCTGCAATGCGTGCTCACTGCGGCCCAGCCATTTGTAAGCACACCACAGCAACATCATGGAGCCACGATGTGCAGGGTCCCTGGACATCATCTCACTCGTTCTGCTGCAGCAAGCTCGCCTCTGTTGAGCTGACTTCATCAACGCCTTGAGGCTAGCCCATATGTGCTGGTTCACGGCCACAGATGGCACCAACAGGGCAACACTGTGTGTTGCTGGGTTGCAGGGTCCCTGGCCATAATATCACTGGTGCTGTGGGTGCCCCTAGGCACAGGCGGCCTCTTAGCACGGCCTGCCGAGCTGCCCACAGATGAAGAGCGGCACACCGCCCTCAGGTAGGACACCTGGCTGCGTGCTGGTGCACTGCACTGCAACCTGTCTGCACGCATCGTGCGGCAAACATGGCCGGTGCTTGATGCAGCTGCCAGCTGTGGCTAGGCACGGTGCCGCTGCTGTTGGCTGCTGACCTTTGCATGCACTGCAGCCTGCTTGCAGGCATGTGTGGCAGGCAAGGCCGCCGCTTGATGCGACTGCCAGCTGCAGCCCATTGCTTCTGACCCTTGTGTGTGACGCACCCACCTCTGAAAGAAGCCGGGTCGACCATGAGATTGCCAGACTGCACTAGCATGACGTCAAACTCACTTCAATCTTTCTTGCAGAACGCCTCTGCTAGGAGAGAACCATGCTGCCGATGGCAGTCCTGCTGAGCCTGCAGAGGTGTGCATGAGCGTGTCTCACTGCTGCCCTCTTGAGTGAGGAGCCAGGCTTGCTCAACAGCGTGCAGCCTGCCTGCAGCAACCCCTGATGGCATTGATACCACAGCTTGTGGCCAGCCCAAGCAGTCGCTGTCCTCTCCAGGTTCACTGCATTTCTGACCAGCCTGAGGCAGCTCTAGGCCTTGCGTCAGGCAATTGCATCAGGCAAGGAGCGGGCTCGTGCTTCCAGCCCACATGCTTGGCACACATGCTGTCAAGGCCCAGCTTCCATTGCTTGTGGTTCGTGTGTCTTCAGGCCTCGCCAGCAGGCAAGGAGCAGGCATCCAGCGGCAGCGGGGAGCCCACCACGCAGCCAGCTGCCGCCATCACTACGGCTGAATCAAGGCCAGAGCTCAGCCTGTGGCAGTGCCTGGGCAACCTCAACTACTGGTGCCTCTTCATGGCTTGCCTGATAGGTGCGCAGCTCACTCTGACACTGAGTCCTGCCTGACCTCCAAGTGATGCAAGCGTGCCTCATCCCTGGAGACGACCCTACTGTTCCGCATCGGTCAGCTGCTCTGTTCAAGGGTTCGTGCCAATGACCTGTTCACCAGGTGGTTGCCTTGCTGGTGTCGGCCCCTGACACATGCTTGTCCTTCCCCTGCTCAGCAATCTTGGGTCTCATTCTGTCCAGGAGGCGCTGGCCATCTGGACCCAACTGCCTGTTCTGGTGCAGGTGTACCTGCAGGGACAGCACAGCTGTCACAGAGTCAGAGCAGGTGTACCTGCAAGGACAGCACAGCTGTCACAGATCCAAGCTTGGCTGGTCCCGTTCATGCATCTGATCTGTCCTCTGCCCCCTGCAGGCATGGGCAGCGGCCTCGTGTTCCTGAACAACCTGGCTCAGCTCGTGCCGTCCCTGGGGGGTGCGCCCAACTCCCAGGACGTCCTGGTCAGCCTCTTCTCAGTCTGCAACTGTGTGGGGCGCCTTGTCCTGGGGTGAGGCTGCAGGGGGGGACCCCTGGAGGCCCTTCTGTGGCTGTGATAAGCACACAGGCTGCACTCCTCTGATGCAGCAACTCCATGGGGCGCTGTGTGCCATGGGGACGCTGCAGTGCAGGAGCCCCCTCCGCGCTTGTGGCTTGCCCCAGCGCCTGCCTCTGTGAGCATGCAGTCTGCTGGGACGTCTCTATGGCTGCATGTGCCTCTAGGCTGGATCATGCCTGAGTCTTGCCCAGAGCAAGCTGTCTGCCTGGGTCTTGCTGGCCAATGTCTGTAGTGCCCCATGGCAGACATCTAGACTGACACGCTCTGCTGGGCCACAGTGCCCGCCAAAACCTGTGCTCCTGTGATGCGTTCCTGGCCACAAGCACCGATTTGCTTGCTGACCACAGGCTCACAGCTGGCTGCCTGACAGTCCCACTGCTGCCACCTGCAAAGTTTGCCAGAACCTGCAGCTCCAGCCCCCATGCGAGCAGTGTCAGCTTGCTGCACCCTCTGACTCAGCTGCCAGCTCCTGCCTGCTGGTGAGCGTCTGTGCTTCTGCCCTCAGGTGAGCCCTTCAAGCGCCCTGCTATCTGCTTCTTACCTGATCAAGTCAGCCTGTGCCAGCGGTGGTGACCTCAAGCTTGCTGACTTAGCTGCCTGCCCCTGCATGCAGGTACGTTCCCGAGCGCCTGCTGCATGCCTACGGCACTCCGCGCCCCATTTTCATGGTCCTGCTTGGCCTGCTGTCTGCCACAGTCATGGCTTTCAATGCCTATGCCTCGCTGGAGGAGCTGCTGCCAGCCTCCATCCTCGCGGGCTTTGCCTTTGGCGCTCACTGGAGCGTGATGGCCACCCTCACGTCAGAGCTGTTTGGGCTGAAGAGCTTTGCTTCAAATTACTGCCTTGTCCAGGTGAGGCAGCATGACTTCTTGTAGTGCTGACGGTCTCAGGCTTCACAAAATAGATTTCAAACATCAGGTTAAGTCCTGGTCAAGAGTCCTCCTGATCCACGTGACGCTGGATGCATGGAGTCATGTGAGCAAGACATACATGAGGCAATGGTGCTGACTTTGAGCCTGGTAGCCCAACATGTCAGAGTTTCACTGCAGATGAGCCCAGCCATTACTTAACTCAAGAACTCTCTGTCTTTATGTTTTCGTGCTTTAGGCAAAGTCAGTCAAATTCAGAAGGCCAGTACCTGCCTGCAGCTTGCCCCGGCATTTGGAGGCTTTGGGCTGTCACGACTGGCTGGCCAGCTGTATGAGAGGCAGTCAAAGGCCCAGGGCCATCTTGGGAAGATCTGCAACGGCAAGCAGTGCTACAGGCAAGCAACGCATCTAGAACAGCCACAGCTCAGGCAGTTAGCAGTATTGCCTGGTGCAACAGGCACTTGCCAGTGTATCGTCATATCCTGTGCAGCCATTCTGCAGCAGTGGGAACAGTCAGCCCATTCCTTGCACCTGCCACTGCCCTCCGCTCTGCAGGCAGACCTTTCTCATTGTGGCCAGCTTGGACCTCCTGGCGGCCGCAATTTCGACAGTGCTGTATCTCAGAACCCGTGTCACTTACGCAGCCATGGTCCAGCAGCTGCACCAGCTGGACGAGCAACTTGAGGGCTCTGCTCATGGCCTGTCACATGCCCATGAGCAGGTGCGCCCATTGGAAACTTCAGGGCAGCTCCCCCCAGACCTCCAGAACGCCTTGGCGTCCCACCCTGTGCAGCTGCGCAGGGGGTCTGGGGATAGCGGCAGCGAGGGCCTGGACTCCCCATTGCATGGCCCCAGGGGCTCTGCTGAGTCCCTGCTGGGTGAGAAGCACAAGGCGCCTGCTAGACGTGGCTCACGCCTGAACCCCAATGCATCATGATTCTGAATCCATGCCTAGTGTTCACACATGGTGCGTTTGTGCACCTCAAGCTGCGCTAGAATGATATCAGCGCAGTCCAGTGTATGCAGAGTGTTTGTCTGTGCTAAGAGCTGAGATTGCATGCTTGAGGGGGATGTCAGCTGGCTGTGCAGAGAAGCCACAGAGCTCGTACTTGCTGATGGTCAGGCAGCGCTCGGCTGAGCGACTCAGGCGGATACCACCAAAGTTGTGGTCTCGACATCAGGAGGCCTGCTGGCTACGCTGCTGCTCAATCTGCTGCCTGAGCAGTGCCACCTGATCCTCCAGGGGAGCACGGGCAGCCTCCAGCCGAGCGCCCTCGCTTTGAATGGCCTCAGACACTTCTGCCTCCTCCTGCATCACGTCACATCGCACGTCTGGGGTCCAGTGCAGCCACTTCAGTGACTTTTGGCGAGCTGCTCTGGTGCTATGGGCTGCCAAGGGGAGGCAAGAGATCAGATGGAGCTTCCACAGCAGGCGTCAGCTGCACAACAGACTGCAATGCATGCATGCACTGTGGGATCATGTCTCTTTGACAGACCAAGCCACAGCTGGACCCCTTGGCGACAACTACCCCTGCCACAGAGGGTTACACAGGGCACCTGCCTGCACATCTAATCCATCAGGTACCTGGTCGTGCCCAGGCTGCAAACAGCACATCAGGACCGCTGTCTTGCCTGGATGTCATCTGTATCAGGTGGTGCTGCAGGTGCAGCAGCAGCGTCCTCAAAGTCATCTGCGTAAGTTGGCTCCTCAGGGGGCACCTCGTCTGGCGCCTCAAAGTCCTCACTGTAGTGCTCCTGACGGGGGCCCTGCAGGGCAGGGTGCAGAGGACTTGTGGTGCAGAGTGGCAGCACAAGCCGCGATCACAGATCAGGGCGGGAGCAGATGGACTAGGCTGCTCCTGCCAGGGGACCTCACAGGGTACTGCAGCATCCTGAGTCTCAGGTTCAGCCTGGCTGGCAGGTGTCTGCACCTCATCTGAGCGGGGGCGTTGCAAGTGTGTATAGCCATTGCAGGGGCACAAATGTGCAGCAGTGGTGAGCATCGCTGATAAACGTCGCAGGACAGCAGTGGCCCCTCGTCCCAACTGTGACACAGGTAAGACATGCAGGTCTGGGGTCTGCACTAGGCCTCCATGTGGTCAGCAGAGTTCAGCCACAAGTGAGCAGGGCTAGAACGTCGGTGCTGGAGGCTGACTGAGCACTCCGTGGGGGTGACTGCTGCTGTGGGTGCACCCCACGACTGCTGGCAGTCGAGGTGCTTGCAGGTCTGCAGTGCTGCAGCAACTGCTTTCACCTGGCCGGCAGCATCAGGTGCCTGTGCGACTGGCGCGCTCTGCGCTGGACCCGCCGGACCAACAGGGCCTGCAATGACCCCTCTGCCGCCTGCAGGAGGCGGGCCTGCCAGCTGCGCAGCCGCAGCAGGCGCAGGCTGCTGCTCAGCGGGGTATGAGGCAGCGGGGCGGACTTGAAGCCCAGAGGGGAAACGCTGCAGGGGCGACCCCGTCTGGTGCTGCACTGGCTGCAGGGCGGCCGCAGGGCTGGGCACTGCTGGCGCGGGTTGTACTGGCTGAGCCGGCATGGCGGCCTGCCGGATGGATGCTTGGGGTGACCTGCCTGGGTACAGGGCTCCCTGTTCCTGTGCAGAGCAGTACCACGGGTCTTAGAAGGGCCTCAGTCCATGGCAGCAGGCCTCCCTGTCGCTGTGCAGGGCAGGAGCACATGACTGGGAGCTGCCGGGTGGCTGAGCCAGGAAAGATGCCGCAGGCAGCTTGCAGCTGGCAGGCACCCATGGAGGCTGCTGCTTTGTGGCGCTTGTGGGTGCCCCGCTGTGCCACAACATCCTGTACAGACAGGACAAGGGGCCTCCCAGAAAGTCAGATTGGGGGCGCAGTGTGACCAGCCTTGGCACTGTTGGGATGTGCAGGGCAAGGCTTGCTGTGCACGTGCAGAGGGAAGACAGGCAAACAGCACAGCACGTGCTATGTAAAGCGTCCAACAAGATGCTAGTGCTTTGCATCACACATCAGGTGGCTCGGGAAGTTTTTGTGTTGTACGTTGCGATACTAGCCAGCTGCACCCAGTGGCAGCGGCAGCAGGGCCTGCCCCTGCGTAGGTAAGAAGTGACCTACCTGCGGCTGAGGCTGTGGGGGCAGGGCTTCCCCCCGCTGGGCTGCTGCCAGCTCTGCTTCCAGCTGGCGCTGCTGCTCAGCTGCCGCAGCCTGCTGGGCAGCCAGCCGGGCATCCAGCTCGGCCGCGATCCTGGCCTGCTCCTGCAGCACTAGACTGTGTCACGAGGGTGGCAACCTTCAATCTGAGCAGTCTGTGCAACTTCACTGGGAGGTGTCACAGGGATTCAGCCTTTGACTTGGACAACCACAGGGCCTCTGTTGACCTGGGCCAAGGCTGCTGCGGTACGCCATGGTCACTTGTGGGGGGGCTTGGAGCCTAGGGGTGGCTCTGCTCTTCCTTGCGCATGCATGCGCTGCTGCAGAGTCTGCTGAAGGCAGCAGCAGGACAGACTGCTGATGGCGTCTGCCAATGCCCTGGCTTGGACTATGCCCCGGCCGCTGAAGACAGCACATTTGCTGTGCTGCAGAGCACCCTCACCTGGTCCTCAGCAGTCAAGTGAACAGGCGCTGCCTTTGCTTGCGCCTGGGGATGTAGCACAGCCTGCAGACAGGCATCACTACCCTCAGCCTTTTGGCAATCACCTCAGGAATCCTGCTGCCCATCTGACAAGCTAGCTGTGACTATCACTCTAAACAGCAGCTTGCTCGCCAGGCTGCAGCTGTCGAAATTAGTCATAAGCACACTGGGGCCAGGCACAGGGCCAGGAGCTGCAAGACTTGTATAGACCTGGGGGTTGCTGCACCCTTCCTCACACCTGTGCCGCCTGCCACAGCTGCCCATGACGCTCTTTGAAGCTGCTTGAGAGATACTGTCAGCAGAGAAGACTTGCACGGAGGTGGGGGCACTGTTGCCTGCTTCTGGACTACAGCGTCGCTCCATGACCAGGCACCTATCATCTCTGCTGTTTGTGCCAGGACTGCATTCCCAGGGCTGCACTGTATGGCAGTCAAGCAGCCATTGTGACCCATGTGCTCTTGACTACAGACGCCCCCGCGCACCTGTGCCGCCCGCGGCAGCAGCAACTGCTGCGACCGGGCACGGTCGGGGCGCCCGCCAAAGGACCCAAAGAGCCTGCTCCCAAATCCCTTCTTGCGGCCCCCGCTCTCAGACTGGCCCCTGTGCTTGACCTGCAGAGCAGACCATCCAGACTAGCCTGCTGGCAGCTATTGAGAGCACCATGCGGAAATGACATGAAGGGCGTTGCCTCACACGGCCACACATGGTAGAACCAGTCAGACAGCACCACGGCTTCTCACCCCTTCTCCAGGGCCAGGCCTGTCTGATGCGAGGCTACTTTAGTCACTTGACCAAGATGCGAATGCAGCCTCCAGTACACTGCCTGTCCCCCTGGGGCGCTGTGAGTGTGTGTCTAATGTCTGCACCTGAGCCCACGCATCACACACCCGACCTGGGGACCAGCCACGCAGCGATCGGGGTGCACCTGTGTCTGCTGGGGCTCAGCCGCCTGCCCTGGAGGGCCACCTCCATCACTGGGACCAGCTGTCCTCAGAGGGGGGGTGCCTGTGCCCACACTCGCAGCTGCACTGCGATCGGCGTCCCTTCCTGCTGGTGGGGCAGGGCCCAGCATCGTAGGGGCTGGTTCCTCTTGAGAAAGCCCAGGCTTGGCCTCCAGCATTGAGTGCATCTCCAGGGGGGGCTCAGGTCCTGCCTTCCCAGAGGCCCAAGGCCGGGCCTCCTTTAGGAGCCCAGCAGCACCAGCAGCACCAGGGCTGTGCGTCACAACCAGGCGCTGGGCTGCCTGCGGCCGCTGCCGCTGCTGCTTGGGTTGCTTGGCAGCTGCCGGCGCAGTCCTCAGGCTGCGCAGCTGCACCGTCTGCGTCCCTCCATGCTGCTGGGACGCCGCCTCAGGGCTGCCTCCCTGCAGGTGGCAGTGGCATGCGCTTTGCTGGGCGGCATGAGACCGCGGGTGGCAGCACCAGGCCCTAGCATGCACCTGTCCACCTGCGCTCCTTCAGGCAGCCCAGCGCTGTCTCACGGCTGGTTCCTGCAGGTGGCATTGGTGCCAGCTGTGCTGGGTGGCTGAAAGACATCGGGGGGTTCTAACGTGCAACAGGTGGAGTGTGTCGTGCAAAGGGAGCACAGGCTCGGGGGGCTGCATGACGGCTGCAGCAGCCTGCCCCTCAGAGACCCTGGTGATCATGACTGCGCCTCTGGTGACCATAGGATCAACCTGTACCAATCAAGTGCATGCTTGGAATGGTGTGGGGGCGCATTCAGCCCCCATCAAATGGGTGCTGCCTGCTATGGCTGCGCTGCATCACCTACAATGTGCTGCTGTCACTGGTGGTGCGCCTGAATGGCCCAGAGGAGGTGCACTGGCCTGGCATCTGCAGCCACAGTGCTGCTGCGGCATGTCAGCTGGGTGGGCCCTGGTGGCTGCCTCTGCTGGCATCCAGTCCTGACTTGCTGCTGCACCCACAGTGAATCTGATGCTGCCAGAGAGGGATCCTGCTGACTGCCACAGTTGGATCCTGCTGACTGCGTTTGCCATCTCACTGCCCCCGACCCTGCTGGCACATGCATGGTCAAGACGCTACCACTGCTGGTTGCCACTGCCTGCACCCTGGCCCTGGCCTGCTGGCGCACGCACAGTCGATGTGCGGTCACTGCCAGCGCACCTGAGTGGCCCCACCACGGCTGCGTTTGCTGGGTGCATGCCCTGCCGGCTGCAGGGTGTCACCCACGCGGGTGCTGCTGTGATGCGCGGTGTCAGCCAACTGCCGCTGCTGCTCAGCTGCCCCCGTCTGCTGTTGCTGAAGCTGCACCACAAAGTCGCTGATGAGCTTTCCAAGCATCTGCAGGCAGAGCAGATCTCACAGGCAATTTTGCAGATCAGGGCAGGATGCTTGTCCACCTGCTTGCTGTGCAAGCCCTGGCAGACAAGGCTGATGGAAGGGCGCCCCAGACCATCTTGAGGCAGTAGCAGGGGCAGACAGCAGGCATTACATCAGCATGCGGCGAGATAGGCCAGGTCACAGACTGGACTCTCCCCCCGCTCGAAACTACAGCCCCCCTGCAACAGGGCTTCTGGTATGGTTTTGGTATCCTCATCCACAGCACGCCTTCCGGCACATCGACTGATCTTGACATCAAGCCCATCCACGAGTTCATTGGATGCACGAGGCGGCCTCCCAGCCTCCGCCCTGATGCAGCACATCCTCCATCCTTCCTCAACTCTCAGGTGTCTGTCTGGTTTCTTGCCACCAGACGGCACAGCACCGTGAATTGCATGGTGCAGGCATTTGCCAGCACCTCTGGCATGGGTGAGTCCATGCGGGCCACTGACTAACCAGCTGCTCAATAATTGCAGTGTACATCATCACAT